>VNJY01004970.1:0-46458 GCA_008042715.1 Drosophila bocki | reverse complement strand
TATAACTTCGTTGTTTTCCAACGTATGTTTATCTACTCTGAGATATAAGCTTTCTTTATTATTCTAGAATTTTGGTATAAATTTTATAAAAATCGGACAACTATATCATATAGATGCCATAGAAGCGATCGGTAAATGTATAAAATATGTAAAGCTGGGAATGTAAAACTGTAACTGTCAAACTGTAAACATAATAAGTATAGGTAAAATGTAATGAAACTCTGTTTTTTGAGTGTTTTCAGCATTTAAATCTATAATATAAACATCGAAACCAATCTGCAAGGGTATACAAACTTCGGCGTGCCGAAGTTAGCTTCCTTTCTTGTTCTTTGCAAAATTTACCCAAAATGTTGGTTGTCCTTTTTTTTTTTTTTTTTTTTTTTGGTCAAAGGGCGGGGTTTTCCTCAAAGAGCTTTAATTGTGTGTCTGAAGACTTGGTGGAAATAAATCCACAATCAGATCCGGTTTTCCAGCTGCCAGGACAACTCCGAGTTGCTTCCTTTACTTATGCTCGTTGGATGACCTTGGTGCTGGGTCTCCTGTTCCTACCCCACACCCCACCGTTGTTGAGAAAAATCCAAAAAGTTATCCATTTTCGATTATCATAGACTGGGGAGACAGGCATCATCGTCGGCTAATTTATGACTCTTCCTAGAGTTGTCGGCACATCGATGGAGGAGCGATAAGCCATATCGAAGGGGCACAAACTCTCGGGGATGCCGCTAATTCTGTGTCTCTCCACTATATAAATATATTTTTCTGTTTTTGTTTTTTTGTTTATTTTTACTCGCATTTGTTGCCAACTCGACTGGACTGGAAGCTGGCCAAAAGTCGTTGTTGTTGTCTTGTGTCTGGTTTTGTTTTTTTTTTTTATGCTGGCACTTGCTGCTGGCGGCTGCAGGCTGGATTCTGGTTTATAGTGGCTGGTTTCTGCTCCCATTTGGGCGGTCATCCAGGTTTTCGTGAGCACAGCGCACAGGTGTCTCCGGTGGGTTTCTGGTTCTCCAGTCTCACAGCTCCGGTGAATGAAATTAGCCTTGCCTCGCCGCCGCAGTTGCAGCTTGATTGCTTGATTGCCCAGGTGATTGCTGATCGCCGGCTTGATTGATAAGCGCGCTAATGGAGTTGCTTTAGAGCGTGATTGTGGGGGAGTTTCAATTGGGTTTTATTAGGGGAAATTAGCCTATTTTGTTGTATGTACTTTAAGTTAATATAACTTATTTAAATCTCATTAATATCTCATTTAAGTTAATAAGTTGTAGTGTATTTTTAATAAAGAGATTGCTGCTTAAATAAATGCTGTCAAGCATCAGTTATATTTATTTCTATCTCATCTTGATCTTTTCTTTAGCATTTTTTTTAAATTAATATATTTCTTTATTTTATTCTTCTAGCGGCAAGCTCAATGGCCAGACCACGCCCATCGATGTCTCTGGATTATCACAAAACGAGATTCAGGGCTTTCTCCTTGGCTCACATCCCTCGTCCTCGGCGACGGTCACCACCACCGGCGTGGTCTCCACCACGACGATCTCGCATCATCAGCAACAGCAGCAGCAACAACAGCAGCAACACCAACAGCAGCAGCAGCAACATCCCGGCGACATTGTTAGTGCCGCTGGCGTTGGCAGCGCGGGCTCAATTGTTTCCAGTGCAGTTCAGCAGCAGCAACAGCAACAGCAGCTAATTAGCATCAAGCGAGAGCCCGAGGACTTGCGCAAGGATCCCAAGAATGGCAACATTGCCGGTGCAGCGGCGGCCAATGGAGCGGGCTCGGTCATAACGCAAAAGGTACGTCCAGAAAAAACAAACTCACGAGAAATACAACAAAAAATAATCTGTAAACACGAAGGGAGTTTTCGAAAAAGGCTGAATGCTCTCAGCTGGAAGCTCTCTTAGGGACAAATTAATGGACACGCACGCAAAAATATCAATTTAGGAGGAAATACCTTTTACAGAGGGAGAAAATTATACATTCATTCAAATATTTTTCTATATTTAAGGAAAATATACCTAAAACTAAGAAATTTGTTCTACAATTAATAAGTTTTGTTCATGAATTTAAGGAAAGGCACCCTAAAGTCAAGACAAGACATCATAAATAGATCTTTTTAGGGTTATTATTCTCAAATTTAGGGAGTTTTATATCATTTCGTAATTAATATAAATTTGTTATTACCAGTTTTTCATTTGACAAAGATAATTATTTCAAAGTTTTCCACAGAAAATATTGAAATATCGTCATGCCAAAATAGTTTTTTCCCAGTGTAACTTGCTTGCAACTAGCATCTTCCAGCTTCCCATGCGATCCCCTTCCCATTTCCACAGCTTCCAAACTAGCCTGATATTCCCAATCCCATTCCATTTCCATTCACAATTATCAGCAGTAGCAGCAGCAGGAGCAGCGGCATGGAGAGTGGACGACACTGTGTACGGTGGACAACCGCAATCAGCGGCGCATCCTGTGCGCTACATCAATTAACCCGCTCGCTGTTGCCGTTGCTGCCTTGCCACCCTCCTTACAACCCCCCTTCCCAATGCCGCTGGCAAGCTTGTTGCTTTTGTCTAACAGCGCTGCAATTGGTCTGCCAATTGCTGGTGTGAGTGAGCAATGAGTATTAGTGGTTGCAGCCAATACGAATCGGCGACGTTGTTGTTGCTGTTCGGTTCTATTGAAAGCAATAGCAATGTGGCCTGCATTGGAAAAGTGTTATACACGGCTCGGGGCCGGCTGGCCGTGTGTTATACGATCGTGTGTGTGCGTACGTGATTTGTATATGGTGCTCTCGCTTGCTCTTATAGGGTATCAGGCTGCGTCTGAAAGGCTTCCTTTGGACACGGTTCGATGTTGGATGTTCGAAGTTCCGAGTTGGAGGTTTGTAGCTGCGAGCTGGAAGGCCTTTATCAGTAGCAGACACGAAGCAAATAAAAAGGGGGGAAAAAAAGGAAAGGAAAAAGAGCAGTAGGAAAAACCATAATTAAATGTCTTGCAAGAGCAGCAAAAAGCTCTCGGCATTGCACTGTGGGAAATTGCAGTTGGCAAAGAGCCAGGGCGACAATCGGTAGCGATAAGTGCGCACTTCCGGCGGTTCGATTGGCGCTGTTCGCTCCTTCCTTTTCGATCTTTTGCTTAGCTATTTTATAATTCTGCCCCGAGACTCCCCCTTCCCCCCTCTCAACCCCTGACAAACATACATGTCAGAATATTGCGACAGAAAGAGATTCCAACCATTTTGAACTGATATGAGAGCTCTCCATCCCGCTCGCACCCCAAACGTATCTGTGTGTTCCAACTGGCCGACGCAACTTTGTCTCAGTGTGCGTGAACGTGTGCGCGCGGCTGTCATACTCGGTTTTTTCAAGATTTCTGAGATCGCGCTTTAGTCTTTAGTATCGCGCTGTCGGAGTAGGATCGTATCGTTTTCGTATCGTATGTTCCCCGACCCGTAAGCGTAACCGTAACCGTAGACCGACATCGAATTTGTAACAGAACACCCGATATATTATACGTGATCCAATAGGTGATCGCAGTGATTGCAGTGATCGCAGTGATCCGTGATCAGTGTGTTCTGCATAAAAAGCAGCAGCAGTGAGAAGTGAGTGTGAGTGACCGTGATATCCGATCTGCACAGCAACAAAAAAAATATATATTAAAACAAAAAAAAAAAACCACAGCTTGATTGGAATGTGGGCAGTGCAATCCCGTGGCATATCCATATCATATCATATGTAGAATAGGCCTACGGTTACAGTGGAGGGTCTACAGGTTGGAAATCTATTAAGAGTTCTATAAGTAGAAGAACTGTTTGGAATATTTGTGGTTTCAAGTGTGGAGTTATGTAGGTTTATATAGCAAAGACTTGGGATTACAGGCTGTAAACCCTAACAAAATGGAATATGGTATATGTTTTGTGATCAGTTTTATAACTATAAAGACTCTATGAACTCTGAGGAGCAAGACAAACTCGAACATCCATAACTAAGATTACTCTGATCTCTAATTTCTCAGAGCCTAAAACCGAACTATTATTAGAAGAATTCTTCCAAAGATTTCAACTAAAGACCAAAGGAATTCAAAGCCTCTAAAACTTTCTTAGTAAAAAAAATCTACAATATTTAAAAAAAATCTGAAATTTAAGAAAATAAAAAATCTTTATTTGATTGATATATTGAATCAGAATAATTCACATTAATTCTGTTATAAATATTATAATAGTAATGTCAAACTCCTAATCATTATTTATAAGGCTAGTAGTAAATTCTTAGAAAATAGAACTAGTTTTCCGACACTTAAACATTGTTGTTAGGGGCTTTAAAGCCCATAGTACCAGGTTGGTTATAACTATGTAAAATATTATCTGATAGATAATACCATGATTCGAAAATGGAAAACTCCTAAAATACGATAGATAAATATCAATAATTTGTAAAAACCCTGAAGTACCACCCTTTTAGAAGTCTCTAGTTATCGAAGTTCAACTGTTTTGTCCACCTGCAAGCCAAAACAAAATCAAATCAATGAATCAAACAAACAACAACAACGAACGCACACGCGCAGCAACAGCGGCAGCAGCTACAAGAAAACAGCAGCAACAACAATAACAGCAGCCACAACAACAACATTAAGACCAGCTCGATAGCAGCAGTATGTGTGTGTGTGTGGGCGCAACGCGCGTTGCCTTTCAACGCCCACGCGGCGAACAAGTTCGCTGCCTAAGTCTTTTGTTTTTTGTTCGCTCTTTTTGCGTTTGGCGCGCATTTCTGCGCGATTCTTTTTTTTTCTCTGGTGGGTGGGTTGTGCTTTGGGCTCAGAAAGTTCATTGAGCAGAATCCAGCGCTGCTTAATTGCCGTCTCTGGGTTTTATTGGGCATTAATTTGCACAAACAGAAAAAAATAAGTATTAAATTGCCGCAACACACACACACAGAGACACCCAATTTGCATGCACTCTAATTTATTGTACATTTTTGCATTGACAGTTAATTATTCTTAATATTTGTCTTATTAATTTACATACACACAGACAGAGACACACACTGCATATATCGTAGTATATATAGTTTAAAGTCTAAGGTTTCGCCAGCTTAATTTATGGCAGAAAATCGGAAAACATATCAATTTTGTACTCTCGTCGTCCAATTTATTTATTGCGCTCTCCATTGCACCGGAAAGTGTAATCATTAGACCGCCAAACAGGGACACAACAAATACAGAGGAATTAAGATCTCGGATTAGCTAAACAAGCAGCCAGCCAGCCAGCCAACTCTCTCTCTCGCGTTGCTCTATATAATCGCCATATCGGCGCGAGTATCTACCAATCCGCCAAAGCAATTTGTTTAAGCCCGAGATGTGAGGCTTAGACTGAGGCTGAATCGCAGGCCTTTCTAATTGCTCGAAATCGAAATCTTCGCTTATCAGTTTGTGGGTTTTTACTGTACAAAACGGATATCCCACTGCAAATTGATTCAACAAATTTCAGAGTATTTTCAATAATTTTGTCAAATTAATCAGTTGTCATTAAAGTGACTCAGCTTCACAGAGGTGTTTAAATAAACTCTAAAAGTTATCTAGATAAGCCTACAATTTCTCAGAACCGGATGGAAAATATAAATAATAATTCAATTAATAATCAAAAGCCTATAAATGATATAACAAGCTAATTGCGTCTTCAATGATTTAACTAACAAACCAATTAATGACACAAACAAATGAGATTTTCCTCAAAGAAAAACAACAGACATGAAACAGAAGCAGAAGAGACTCTTTTCCTGTACAAAAGATACAGAAATCGAACAAAACAACCTTGAGGGTTTATTGCTCTTATTAAAAATGTAATTGTTATAGTTAAAAGAAGAGAGGGAGGGCTATGGCTATGGCTATTAGTCAGGGGTTTTTCTTTATGGCAAAGAACCCACAATTACAGCATCAAGGAGGAACCATTAAGATATTTTATGAATGCAAAACAAAATTGTTGTTTAGCTTCATATTCATATATGTATAAAGATGTCTTTTTGTTTTTCTCGGCTTTTCGTTCACTTTATTTCCGAGAATTAACGATATTCATAAAAACGCTGCGAGACTTGGAAGAAGAAAAAAGTTTCACTTTTTATCATTCCAAAAGGCATTAAAATAGTTAATTGGCTTTATTTAAATATTTTGTTATTTTTGTTTCCTTTGTCTACGTGGTATCCAAATGTTGTTGTTGTTGTTGTTGCTGTTAGATTTTTGGTGATTTTTTTTTTTTATATCTTCCTCATACATAAATATGTGCCAGAATCATTCGTTTGTTGCTAGTGGCTAGCCGCTACTTAGCATAATTCTAAGCGAGCCATTCGGCTAGCTCAGTTATATGGCTTGGTACCGTACAGCAACAAAGGCTTAAAGATTCGGATGCGATTGGGCTTGAAAAAAAAAGAAATAAATAAATGAAAAAAAAAACAACACGCACCACAAAAATATCCGAAAAACAGAAAAGCAGAAAAGCCGAGACTAAAAGCACCAACAAAGTATCTTTGTCTCCATGGATCGTGGATCGATCGTCGATCGGATTCGTCAAGGCCTTTTCTGACGTTGCACGTTCAAAAGTTTAAAATGCAAATTGATTTCGATGAACAAATTTAATTAGCTCGCAGCTAGAATCTTTTACTGATGCTAAATTATACAAGAGCCTCACCGAAAAAAAAACACACAAAAATGAGAAGCAAACGGAATCGAAACAAAAAAAAACCACACAGTCAGACTGAGTTGAATAAAAAATTCAAATCAAAAAGACAACCTTAAATTGTTGTTAAAGAAAAATACCTTCAAGTAAATACCATAAATTATTACAAAAGGTTCTCTGCTCTTCTAATAAAAAAAGTGTAACAAAAATTAACCAAAAAATGTACAGACCGGTTTGATCAAAGGCTAAAATGCTAAAGACTAGTGACGTCTTTGACGGGGGATTTCACTTTCTTTAGACCAAAGACGAAAGACAAACCTCTGGCAATCAGCAGCTGACTGCTAATTCCAACCCAAGTCTATATATATATTCATATATCTGAAGACATGAATTGACCACACTTTGCTCCGTATTACCTCATTTGGCTCTGCGTGCGTTTTGTGTCTCCAAAAAACGTTTGACATTTTCGGGCGGCCAATAAAAAAATACAGAAAAAAACAATGATAATTAACATATGCATATAGCCGTATATATATATATCAGTCGTATATAAATGTTGATTTTTTTCGCGCTTTTTCATTGTTGTTGGTTTTTTTTTCTGTATTTCTGTATATTTTTTAATTGGTTTCTTTCCACTCGACGACAACAACGGACGACAACGACGACGTCGGCAACGGCGACTGTTTCATTTCGGACCGTATATACACTCTTTTATAGCCTTTTATTATAAACTGTACTTGTTGACGTTATTTTTCAATAAGCTGTTGGTCGCTGACTGTATGAATCATGGAATCATGACAATCATTGACTCTGCGCAGACCAGAACTCCGCAGGCCACACGCACTATTTTTTGTCACCTCGTTTCTGGTGGTGTCTTTTCGTTGTGACCTTCAGTGGGCCGCCGTAGTCAGCGCCATCAATCATTAGCCACAATGACAAGAGTCTCGGTCTCACTCAGATCGATCAGTTAGCTTAGCCACCGGATTCCAGTCAAGCTTTAGCTTTTAAGATAAAGAACGAAACCCAAACAACCCGCACACTCTCCGTAGATCTTGCACGCAAGTGAAGCTGTTAGGCCCAGCACAACAACATCGGAAGCAGGATCTGGCATAGGAGCCCCCGGAAGCAACACACCATCACCACCTCTAGCAGCAGTAGCAGCAGCACCACCACACTCCCCCAGCACCACAGCGATGTATGCGACCACGGGCGGCACACAGATCTACCTACAGGTGAGCAGCTCTTCCAGAGCAGTGCTGCCAAGGAAAATGTATGAAAAACTGGACAGATCGGGCAGAAAAATAAGGAAAACTAATGGGGAAATTGATAAATATATATTAGGAAAGAAAACTAAGTGATTAAAATATTAGTAAGGAAAAATTCAAGAGGTTTTTTCGATTTTTAAAGGTTTTATCTTTGATAAAACATGATATCTTAACTTGAACTTGGGAAACAACAATGCTTTCTTAACGAAAATCCTTTGATTTTCAAGATTTATAAATGTTTATACATTGAATAACACTCTTAAATTCCTTAATTTGACACTGAATATTTTGTTATTTAATTGTTAATAAATTATTCTCAAATTCATGTATATATTGATCTTGAAATATGACTATAATCACAACAAAAACCCAGTAACTTTACATTTTTGCTCTGATTTCTTAAGAATCAAAGCTTTAAAATGTTTATGGAGAAAACAAACAATTTAATTTTAATATACCAGCCTCAAAAAAATAATAAAATCAAGTCAATAAAAATACAAAATCATAAAAAGTCAGATAAGAATCGATTACAGCATCAATTTAAAATCAGAAAGGTCCATAAAAATATTTTGAAGATTAAACAATAAACAAAGAAAAGACAAAAGAAACGATCTGTCCAGTGGAAAAAAGGGTTTCCCAATTGGCAGCACTGTCTCAGAGAAACCAACGAACCAACTTAGAGCCGAGAGTGAACCATCAACCCAACCACCTGCACAGACCTCACATCCCAGCGCGGCAAGCGGAGCAGGCGGTGGCGCCGGACCCGCTGGAGCTGCTGGCGGCGGCGGCGGTGGCGGAGGTGTCTCCCTGCAGGCTCAGAGCCCCAGTCCCGGTCCATATATAACGGCCAATGATTATGGAATGTATACGGCCAGCCGGCTACCGCCAGGACCCCCGCCCACCAGCACCAGCACCTTCATTGCGGAACCCTCCTACTATCGGGAGTACTTTGCGCCGGACGGTCAGGGTGGCTATGTGCCGGCCAGCACGCGTTCCCTTTACGGTGATGTGGATGTGTCCGTGTCACAGCCCGGCGGAGTGGTTACCTATGAGGGCCGCTTTGCCGGCAGCGTTCCCCCGCCCGCCACCACCACAGTGCTGACCAGCAGTCTGCACCACCAGCAGCAGCCACAGCACCACCAGCAGCACCAGCAACAACAGCAGCAGCAGCAGCATCATACACATCCGCATCCACAGGATGCCAAGAGCAATGGAGGTGCCACGCCTCTATATGCGAAGGCCATCACGGCGGCGGGTCTCACGGTGGACCTGCCCAGTCCGGATTCGGGCATAGGAACGGATGCCATCACACCGCGGGATCAGACCAACATACAACAGGTATAAATCCCCGTAAAAGAGCAAGAGAAAGGAGATGAAGTGGGTGTAAGAGTTAGAGTAGCCTTTGGTAGAGTATTTATTAACTTTGATAAAAGCGTGTCGTGTCCATTAATACCTAGTACTTATTTCTATATATATTTGTTTAATTGTTTCATTATTTAAATTCTTTTTTAACTTATCTAACCAATTCCAATTATCTAAATCCATTTTTATTAATTTTCCTTCTTAATTCCCCTTTAATTTAGTCCTTCGATTACACGGAGCTGTGTCAGCCTGGCACCCTGATCGATGCCAATGGCAGCATACCCGTGAGTGTGAACAGCATCCAGCAGCGGACAGTGGTCCATGGGAGTCAGAATAGTCCCACGACCTCGCTGGTGGATACAAGCACAAATGGATCGACGCGATCAAGGCCCTGGCATGACTTTGGACGCCAAAATGATGCAGACAAAATTCAAATACCAAAAATGTGAGTAAAATTAAAAAGTTTATAAGGTTTTCTATATTAAAAATTATTTGAATTAGGGTTTAAATTATGTTTTTCTAAGGATAAAGCTTTTATACAATTTTTAAAATATGTCCTGAAATAGTAAATATTCTACAAATAAGATTAGTTCTCTTTCAAAAGCAGAAATTTCATGAATTCCTATCATAGTTTTAGGTGAATTCACCTATATTTTCTACCCATTTTGATCCCTGATTTAATCCCTCTTTCTACCTTTTCATTTTCCCCCCAAATAGCTTCACAAACGTGGGCTTCCGCTATCACCTGGAGAGCCCCATTAGCTCATCGCAGAGGCGCGAGGACGATCGCATCACCTACATCAACAAGGGTCAATTCTATGGGATAACCCTGGAGTATGTACACGATGCGGACAAGCCCATCAAGAACACCACCGTCAAGGTAGGATCCAAAACATAGCCTATAGCCATATTAGACATATTAGACATAGAAAACCTGGGGGGAAGGGGAGCTTTGTCAATCAAGTTCGTGCTGCTTGTTTTCCATTCTTTGGTGTGTTTTGTTTATGCCATCAACACCACAGAAACAGGAACACAGGGTTCGAGCTCAAGATCAGGAAGAAAGCCAGAAGAAATAGTAAAGAAAAATCACCGGAGGCCAACAACCCCTTTATATGCATATATATCCTAGGTGATTTGTCAGGGGATCTGTGTCGGCTCCTTGGTCCTTTTAGCTACTACTACCCCGAGGTGCGATCAAGTCTCGCCAACCCTTTGCTCAATTACACCCATCCCATATCCTGCTGCTACCAAAGTGCGATGATAAATGATACTGAGAAAAAGCCTTAGCCGATCCCTTGATGAGAATTTGAATATTCGTTCAATGCAAATTGCTGAACGCCTTGAGCGTCCTTTCAACAGTCGTCTGCGAGAATGTTTGTTCAGGACGATTGCGAGTAGGAGCAGGACACACACAATGTGCCCATCAACATCATCAATCAGATAAGCTTAAATGACGTGAAGGATGCCAAGCAAATGCAAATTGTAAACTGAACCGTTGAGAGCTGCAAAAGAATGACATCAAAGTTACAGTTTTTTTTTTTTTTCTAAAGTGGAAACGGGAAGTTCCGGGTTCTGGGGGGAAGTGGCTAAGTAAACAACAATTGAAATTAAAGAAAGACGAAGACGAATCCTTGTCATTTGCATACGCAAAAAGAAAAAATGAGAGCAATAAAAAAAGTATAAAGCTGGAAACTATGAAGAACTTTGTTTCTTCCTTCACAGAACTTCTCAAGTTCTTTCAAGCGGTACTCTCCTCATATTACCATAAAACTGCCATATTTTGCCAAGACTCTACCAAAAAAAGTGTCAAAATTAATTTACGAGTTTATTTGTTTAGAGCTGCGCGCCCTTTTTCTACCCAAAAAAAAAACTATATATACATATATAACGAAGAGAAAAATCTACCTTATGCAAATCACAACCCAATCGTGCAATGTCCATTTCTCTAACGGGGAAAAGCGAACCGAATCTTGAAGAAAAACTGAGTATAATTTACGAGCTGATTAGCCCATGAATATGTAAAGACTTTCCGTATAAAAAAAAGACTTCTTCAAAAACATACACACCAAAAATATTTATGCCTGTAATCAGTTAAACCCGGCAGAAGGGGTGGCTTTTTAGACTGTTTCCTTTTTCGTCGGCGCTATCTCTGCGCTTCCTTTTTCTTTCTAATTATTCAAAATCTAAAAAAAAAATAGACACATAAATGATAGCGAAAATATGCAAATGCTGGGAAAACAATGCTTCGTGATGAGCAGAAGACACAAAATGTGCCGGACGTTTTTCTGCTAAATCGAATTCGTCCTTTTGTGCTACGTCTCTGGCGGGACCTTAATCCTTTTGACTTTTCAAAAAGGCGTAGGGTGCGATCCGCCGAGTTGTGAGTTGAGTGTCACAACGCGCATATGTCAGAGCAATGAACCCTGGGAGCGTTGAGGCGATGTCTAGCCCAGACCGGGATAGTATAAACGGATTACGAGTATGTCCTGTGAAAGACATGGCCTTGCCTTGCAGATAGAGACCAGTTTTGGAAGTACGGTTAGGTTTGGAGAGTAGATCCTAATTTGATTAGCAATGTTTGTCTTGCAGATCAAGGTTTTTTTTCATTACAGAGATTTAATCTAGAGACTGAATTTTATTTATTTAAAATTTTCTGAGAAAAAGTAGAGGTTTTAAATGCAAATGGTTTTAAAAAAGGGGAAATTCTTCGGTCCTGGGAATTTTTTAAAAAGAAAAAATAGACAGAACTGTCTTTATTTCTTATCAAACAAGACACAATATTATAAAAGTCTATTTTTATACACAAGATAATAAAATAATTTTAGCTTTTTAAATCTCTAACCAAAGCCTTGTTTTCCCTGTAACTTTCCTCTCAATAAAACCATTTCCCTGACTTAACTTTAACTACCTAACATTTCCTGCTCAACAAATATATATATCATAATTCGTATGAATTAATTTTTAGAGCCTCTTGCACTTAATTTAATAACCATATTTGCTTTCCGTTCCAACAGAGTGTGATCATGCTAATGTTCCGCGAGGAGAAGAGCCCCGAAGATGAGATCAAGGCCTGGCAATTCTGGCACAGTCGTCAGCATTCCGTGAAGCAAAGAATCTTGGATGCAGGTGCGTAGTAGAAACCCCCCCTGTTCCCCAACTCCCAATATTCCAGCCTCCCCATGCCACAACGAAGATGTAGAAGAAGAAGGAATCCCAAGGAGTAGGAGATGGAGAAGTCAGAAGTCCAGCAGCGTCGGATGCGGCACTGTCCATTTGTATTGTCTAGTATTTCTAGCAGTAAATTGTGGCTTTTTATTGAAAGGCCCGCAACGTTCCAGGAGAGTTATGACATTGATAAACGCAGCAGCCACTGCAACTGCTGCAACTTTAGACTGCTGCTGCAACTTCGGACTTCTCGCTCCGTTTGTTTGATTGCAGATAATCTCAGCTGCTAGATGCTGCCGCCGATGCTGGCCCATCAAACATAACTCATTAGGCACTTGTCACTGGTTGGCAACGCAGAAATTTCCTTAATTGTTAATACAAACATATTTTCTTCTATGCGACTCCTTGCACATCTACTGACCATCTGCCTCTCCTCGTTCTGCTCTTCTTCCCTCTTAAAAAATAGATACGAAGAACTCGGTTGGCCTCGTTGGCTGCATCGAGGAAGTGTCGCACAATGCCATCGCCGTCTACTGGAATCCGCTGGAGAGCTCCGCCAAGGTAAGTTCTGTGTTCATTCTAGATCTCGATTCCATATGGCCATTGCGATCGGTTATGGAATTTATGTATACCCTGTAAGATGCTCCTGTGGGAGATATTTATTTTGTGGGTTTGTAAAACACAAAATGCACTTCACAAAATCTTAAATATCTTTAAAGTTTTTGCTGGTAATGATACTTTTCTTGACACAATACTTAGTAGTTATATGTCCAACAGATCTGCCAGTTTTCAGTTTTCCCACTCTATAACCCCAATATACAGGGTATCCTTATGTCAATACCTAAGCTCACTAACTTCTGTATGCCTTTTTTATGTGTGTTTTTCCCTCTCTCTACCATTTTGTTTACTTCGAGCGCCGCCTCAATTAAAAATGAAAAAAAATTTAGCGCGACACTTTTATTGAAGCAGACGGAGATAGCAAATAACCGCGCTGCTCTTCGCTTCGCTTCATGTGTGTGAGCCAAGAATTAATTTCTGATTTATTTTCAATTGCGGCTAAAACGCAAATTATTCAGCGAGCGTCGTCGCCATTGCCCCAGCCAACTATGGCCATCCCTTTTCATTTATCCTCTATCTCTTTTCCACTCTTTACAGACTCTGTGTGTTTTTTTTTTTTTTTTTCAAAAGAATAATTTATGCATTTATTTATTTATGACACTTAGTTTTAATCACTTACTCGCAAATGCTTGGAACTAAGTCTGAGTCTGAGACTGAGACAGAGTCCGAGCCCGTGTCCGAGCGGCTTTTGATTTTGCTTTTTGCTTGCTAAGCGAGCAAAGCGAACCCGAAGCCGAGAGCCAAGCTCCCACCGCGTTTTAATTTAGCAATTATCAAGCATTTTAATCGCTGGAAAATATTTGCAATTCTATTGCTGCAAGCGCCAGCAATAAGACCAGTAAGCGAGACACACACAGCCCTCATATTACGTATACGCCGCATAGCCGTTGTAGCAGATAGCTAGCTTTATCCTTTGCCTAGCTCCGCCCACGTGCAGAGAGAGAAAATCGGGGGTATAGGAGGTTAATAGATATTTTTAAAGAATTTTCTTGGGTTTAGATTGAATATTCTAGCATTTTGATTTTAAATAATTATTAAAGATACCTAAAGTTTAAGATTAACTGGATTTAAGTTAAAAGTTAAAATAATTCATCATAATACAATATATTAAATATTGAAATTATAAAACAAATATTAAATTTTAATGCTTAAATATAAAAATAATATTTTTCTGGGAACTATCTTTTAAATTTTCAAAAAAACTATTTCGAAAGTCGCCTCTCTTCTTGATAAATCAACTTTTATGTCTTTCAAAAGTGTTTTAGCATCTGGAAAATATCTGAAATCTTAGTTATAATCTTTATGAAAACCTTTTTATCAAAGATGACTCCCCTTTTCTCTCTCTGCAACCATTTAACCCAGCTCAAAAAAAAATCCCATAGGAAAAAACAAATCAAAGAAAAACAAATGCCAAAACCGAATTGATTTTCATTCAAGTTCAGTGACTTCTGTGTGTGTGCAAAGTCTGCCAAATTGGTCAGCAGTTATTAACTGGCTGTGGCCATAAGTGCACCAACCACCCCTCACCTACCCCTCTCCACCTATAAATCCCCCCTTACCCGCCCACTCGAACATTTGATAGAGCTTTTTATTTACAAATTGTTTACGCGCTGAGATGTTAATCCCGGCGACATCGTCTGCGCCAAGCAAGAGAGAGAGCTGCCTCCGCCTGGCATAATGTCGATTTCGTTTTGTGCCGTTAGCCAATGCAACTCAGTATCTCAAAGTGTGTGTGTGTATCTGCAAGATACTGCCTTTCCCAGCAGCGGCAACAGAAAAACTTTCGTACGCACCGACACGCAGGTGCTTCCTCCGCTTCCTCCCGAACCCGAACCAAAGTCCGAACCCAATATGGTACGCGCCCGCTAATTATTCACATTAAATACTGCTCGTCCACATCGGACAGAGATGTGGATGTGGATGCTGCGGCGGCTGTGACTGCCGCTGCTGTTGCACTTTTACCATTAAGATTGTTTCCTTTGGTATTTTTGATGCGTTGATGGATTTTCTTTTTATATACATATATATATTTATTTTTTTTTTGTGCGCGCACTCGTCTGTCTCTGAACTGAACTCAAACTCAAACTCGGACTTGGCATGCTTAAAATGCCTTGAAAACACAGCTACAGATACAAATACAGGTGCAGTAACAGAAACAGATACATCTGTATCTGTAAGATGCATGGAGCACACCTTGCACTGGAATCGAAGTCAAACTAAAAATGAATTGGATGCGATACAAAGTCGCGGCCTGACTTGGCTCGTTACTTGGCTTTAAGGCCCGGTCCATGGTCCTCTGTGTATTGCCTTGTTATTGTCTCCTCTCCTTCTTTCTTTCTTTATATATATATATATCTTCTTTTTTTACCCCCTTTTTTATGCGTGTGTGTGCGTCGGAATGTTTTAAACTGTCGTGGGCATAAAGAGGACATCGACTTAATAGAGAGAAAACAATTGCCTTCTAATAGCCAGTCGTCGCATTTTCAGTTTTTGTCATCCGATATAATTTCTTTTTATGCTCATAATTGTTTACATTTGTATATTTTATGGCATTTCTCACATTTTCGCTCTCTTTTTTTTCTCTTTTCTTTTTTTTCGCATTTTTCAAAAATGAAAAAAAAAACACACAGATCAACATTGCGGTTCAGTGCCTCAGCACGGATTTCAGCAGTCAAAAGGGAGTTAAGGTGAGTTTTAAAAAATATTAAATATAATATATTATCACCTCTTTAAATATTAAAAATAATATTAATAATTTAGGGAGCTTCTTTAAGATATTACTTCTATAGTTATATAGTCAAAGTTCCTAGAGTAAATATTTATAGGTTCATTATAGCTTAGAAAATATTTTGTTCTTCATTAAATCATTTTTCGTAGCCTTTATAATTATTTTTCTTAATGTTAAGTAATTTTTTGAATTAGAAATATTTATTTTTTTGATAATCTTATTTTTTAACCGTGTTTTTTCATCCATTTGAACAAGTTCCTATTAATTTTTAAAGCAGTCCTGTCAATAAAATATATTAACAGACCTAATTTTCGTTTAGAAAAATATTTTCTACCATTATTTGTTCTCTTTTATAACACATTCCCTGCTCGTAAGATAACATATATCATCATTTCCCAGAGAAATCCCATAGTCTCTACCTTTCTATAATTGAAATTCAAGTCAGATGTATTGCCTTTGATGGGTTAAGTAATAACCAATTTAATGCCAACTTGTTAATGGCGAATCAATGCAACTGAAGAAGAAGAAGAAACGCTCCAGTTTCCTCTTGGCTCCTCCAAAGCCGATCAGCAGTCGGAGTAGCCAGCCAACAGTCGTCTTGACAACGGTCAGAAGACTCTCTTCTGATGCGTCTACGTAGGCAGAGGATTTCTCCTCTTCTGCCTCCTGCTGCTCCTACACTCCTGTCCCCTCCTTAAGTTGAGCTTCTTCACCTGCTCCTCTAAAGCGGATTGCACATCCTCCTCCTGGCAAGTCCCGGGAGTTGTAATGCGTACATTAAGTCTGATATTTCATTGACAGAAAACACAGGCAAAACTCGTTGCTTTTCATTAAAAGAGAGCGCGATGGCAGGTACAAAAGGAGATTACACAGGGAGAAATAAAAGGAGGATTTAAAGTAGAAACTAAAGAGCAACAAAGGGGTGATTGTAAAAGTATTTTAGGTTTAATTTAAATATTTTTAAAAATGTATAAATAGCCACAAAAAATAAAAGGAAGCTCCAAAATCTACATTTTTCTTGGCTCGAAATTTTTATAAATTATTATATCTAAATATTTATATAAGCCATAAAAAAATATAATTTTTAGAGCTGTGTGTGGCAGCCAGTGTGGGCAATAGGCAAATCAAATTATGCACTTGCCACAAGATGTTGCTTAGGCACAAACAACACACTCACCTGGACACACACTCGCTGCCATACACTACTCACTCCCCATTTTTGGGGGGGGACAACGGATGTTGGCAGTTTAACATCACTGCGGCCACGCCCCATTCGGGGAGCTCCAGCTCGAGGGGCCACGCCCCTCAAAGCCCAAATGACAACGGCTAATTGCAGCTCGCTGTGGCAGAAGTTGCAGCAGCAGCAGCAACAGCAGCACCAGCAACTCTTTTAACTGCCCCGTGGGGCAATTTGAATGATTCGGGGGCATTGTGATATTAATACGGATTCCCGTCTCTTCTCTGCTTTTGTGGTTTCTTCCAGGGCCTGCCGCTGCACGTACAAATCGACACATTCGAGGACCCCAGAGATGCGGCAGTCTTCCACCGCGGCTACTGTCAGATAAAGGTCTTCTGCGATAAGGTAAGTGATTTTATTTTCCCTAGTCCCCAGTCCCCATCGTGTCCCCTATGAAACATAAGAAAGAAAATAAGAAATAAGAGGAGTCCCCCTGAATGTCGCCCTTCCTCCAAGCTGGCAATTACGCACACAGGAGCAGTCTCGGGACTCAGACCAAAGCCGCAGCCGCAAAACAGCAGCAGCAAAGCAGCTCCCTCTGCCACGTGCAACAGGTTGATGAGCTAACTAAAAGCGGTCTACGTGCAGGTTCGTTTGCATTACACAGTGGGAAAAATGGGGTAGGAAAAAATTCTTAAAATTTAAATAGAAGAAAAATAACAAGCAATGTAACCGAAAACGAAGAAAAAAAATAATTACATTTTCTGTTATACCAATTTAAATGTTTCAAATGGAAATAGGTCTAAGGTACACAAGAAGCTCCTTCAGAGACTAAAACTCTATGATTCCCAACTGATTCTAGTAGCAAATTACCTAGAATACATTAGAAACAGACTATTATCTCAAGATTTTCCTAATAATGATGTCGAAACTAAAGATTTTAAATAGCAATCACTGTTATTTCATTTAAAAACCCAAAGCTAAGTCCACCCTAAGTGCAAATTTATTACTAAAAAAAAATGTGTTTACTACAATATTTGATTGACCTTTTAAAGCCAAGCCACAAGAGTAATCAGCGAGCAATTTTGTTGTCATAAAAATGTCATAAACCTAGAAAAGAATCAGCTACTCGATCAGACATTTTCCCCAGTGCAGCTTCTCAGCCACTTGTTGCTGCTGCTGCAGCTTCTCCCTCGGATATGTGGCTGCCACTTTTATCGAATTGGGGGCACCGGCAAGGCAAGGTAAGGCAGCAGCGGCCACGGCAACGGCAATGCCTGTCCGTCAGTCAGAGATACCTTTAGTGGAAAGCGTAACGCGTCCAAAAGTAAATGGCCAGTAACAACAACAACACACACATCCATACACACAACACATCCTTTCCATGCCCTTGTTTTCGTTTCGTATCTGGGCACCTTTGCCTTTATGCGAACCCTTCACTTTTTCGCTTGATGGGGTTTATTAATAAATCATTTCGTGGATTTCCAATTTAATTTTCTCATATCATTACACTTCCACGTCCTCGTCCCCTCGTTTGGACATGGCTTTTATTGTACACAGCCCTGCCCTGTGTCCGATCCCTTTTGGAATCCTCGGATCTGTGTAGCCATGGCCATATCGCTATCGCGTCGGGCTTATATTTCACATTTTTAGGCCGGCCCTTTTGCCTGGGCCAGCAGCAAGCAGCGTGTGTTTATCGGTAAATGTATCAATTAAATTTCGCGCACCACGTTATTTAGCTTTTGGCTTGCCTCTTTTTATTTTCTCTGTATGTTTTTCGGGTATCTCTTTTTTTCTTTTATTTTTTGTTGTAATTTTTGATTTCACTGCAATTGCAGCTTCAGTTGCAGTTCCGTCGTTTGGCACCTCTGGGGCCATGGTCGCCAATTATGAATCCTTAAGTTTTGCCCCTCAGGCAGTGCCCAACAAAGAGATACAAAATTGCGAGAAATTCTCTGCAGTGAATGGGAACCTTGGGGAGACGACGACTTTGTCTTCAGAGGGATAACTGTCATTTTGCTTCTTTTTTTTTGTCTTTTTCTTTGTTTTTTGCAAGTTTTTGTTTCATTTTTTTCGATTTTGGGGCGGGGTAGTATGTTGTACTTTCCCCCAAAACAACAAAAAATTAAGAAAATTACATAACTTGGGGTATAAGATGATGAGCTTTCGAATGATAAGGGTTAAGTTGTACTATATCTTGATATTTTTTATATTTATATCAAAAGAATTAATACGATAAGATACTTACGATCTTTTGAATAAAGTAAAAAGATCTTAAATATCTTTCAACCTAATGCAGCTGGTAGTATCCTGTTCTCTACAATACTTCATTATTATATTCATAAAAGATCTGTCAATTTTCAGATCAATTTAAAAATATGTTCAGTAAACATTAAAATTAGAGTGAGATGTTCAGGATATATTAAAATACTCATGATTCTGCTTTTGGTACTCAAAGTATTTCATAAAGATAAGGTTATTTCCAAAATTTGTAAGCTTTTTTAATAGAGTTAGCTAGAGGTAGCAGCATTATTATCATAAAACTTTATTGATAAAACCCTACAACTTCATCTAAACGAAAAAACAGATCACTTCTTTAAACAATATTATTTTTAAAATGCTTTCTTCTAATAGTTAAATATTAATCATTCAAAGCCCTTATCTTGTTCCCCTTTTTGTTTACTTTTCCTAAAACTCATTAAAAGATGTTAATAATAATTTTGTGCAGCTTCCCTTTTAAGTTTACTATCTTCCTGCTAATACATAGGTATAGTCTCTGCAGCTATCTCTCTACTTTAGCAAATGGCAAATCATTATAGAATTTAGCTAACGTTAATGTGAATGGTAATGGTAATGGCAATGTCCCTCCTTCTCGGCGGAAAGTGGCAGCCCACTTGGTCGCTTGTCCTCTGTCTTCGTCATACTTTGAAGTCGATTAACGCAGCAGAGGATATATCTGTATAAATATATATATTTGTATATATACAGATATGTGTGTGTGCGACGGGGTTTGGACAGCAAACGAGCATTGACCGCATTGGGCGATTCGAGACGCCGTCGTTTTAGCTTGTTGCACGTCCCAGGCTGCCAGGCTGGCAGTCTTGGCCAGGTTGCAAGTTGCCAGTTTGGCGATATTTTTGCCAAGATAAAATAAAAGTAATAAAATACAGTTATTTACATGCCACACACACTTACTTACGTACACTTGATGTACATCGAATGCATCGCTCTGGGCTAAAATGCCTTGTGATAAGCGCAAGAACTTGGGCTAATAGGCACACAGAGAGAAATTTTTAGACTTTGGCAGAAGATTCAAAGAGAGAAATGATTTTATATTTAATAGAAAAGAGAAATTAATATTCTTATTGTATTTAAAATTTTTTTTTTAAAGAATATATTCTGAATACAGCCCCTATTTATGTTCTGTGTAATTTGAGGGAAACTGATTCTTGGGGGAGGGGCCCTGGCAGACATCCTTGCATAATATGGAGCCCCAAGAGAAGAGCTTTAGCAGCGACAGGCTGCAGTCGAAGCGGAGGCAACATCAGACCAAGTAGATTGCTGCAACATATCACTTCCTGTGTGTGTTGCACACCCTCTCTCTTCCTCTCGCCTCCTGCTGCAGCAGTCACCTTCAGCAGCTTCCATCGCTCAATTGCTGATTTTTAATTACAAATGCAAAGTGCAACAGCAGCAACAGCAGCAGCATCAGGCAACGTGCAACCTGCAACAGCAATGCATGCTGCATCTGCCTGCGCACGCAAACTAGCAATCACCGGCGGACAAAGTAGCCAACAGACTATATATTATATAGGTATACGTGTGACTAGCCACAGGTGTGTTTGTGTGTGTGTGTGTGTGTGTCTGCAATCAGGCAGCAACTACAGGCAGGTGGGCAGCTGCTGCCGCTGCTTGGTCCAGACAAAGTCTTCTCGGGGCGCCGCCAGATTATTTATTATGTATGCATATTTATGCTGCATCTCTAAGTATTTTATAATAATTTTTACCCATTTTTTCAGTCTTTTTTTTTTTTGGCCTGACCCTAACGGTGTAGACCATTTTGCCAAACTGCCCGGCAGTTGCAGACTCCAACTGAGAAAATCCACGAAAATCCACTGCGGTGGCGGCTTTGTCTCTGTGCGACATCGCAGCTCCCCAGGCGAGAAACTCGTTTCTCTCTCTCATACGGAGTTTGGTTTTTGTTTTTTTTGCTTTTTCTTTTTGTTGCCTTACTGCAGTTGCAGTTGCAAAAATCGCTGCTGCAGCAGCAGCAGCTTATGGCACTGGCAGCCATACACGAATTTAATTAATAAGTAAAGAAATATCAAAAAAGGTGGCATCCATGCATTTGATTGATTGCTAATTACACGCTGGCTCCATGTGCACCTGTGCCCGAACGCAGTGGGAATACTATAAGGCCAGGGAATCATGGATACACGATGGTGGGGACACACAGTTTGAGACTTTCGCAATCCCACCTGGAAGCGCGAGCATCTTCAATGCATCACGAAAGAGTCTCCAGAGTCTAAAGTCTCGAAAATGTTTGGCATTTTAGGTGGGACGTAGATCATTAGTTATTTTCAACTTTGATGATTAAAGGATTTAAAAAAGAAGCTAATTTCTTAGTTGAGGAACCCTTACCCACACATTTTCCTATCCTCTTCCTCTTTATTTATCCCCAAAAATTTTCTTACATTTTTCCAGGGCGCTGAGCGTAAAACACGCGACGAGGAGCGACGGGCTGCCAAGCGAAAGATGACGGCAACGGGCAGAAAGAAGCTAGACGAGCTTTACCATCCTGTGACGGATCGGTCCGAGTTCTATGGCATGCAGGACTTCGCCAAGCCACCGGTACTATTCTCGCCCGCCGAGGACATGGAGAAGGTAGGTCAGCTGGGAATTGGGACTGGCACTACAACTACTACTGCTACTACCAATACTGGCATGACATTCAACCCACTGAGCAACGGCAACTCCAACTCCAACTCGCACTCGTCCTTGCAGAGCTTCTACGGCCATGAGACTGACTCACCGGACCTGAAGGGGGCCTCGCCATTCCTGCTCCATGGCCAGAAGGTGGCAACGCCGACGCTCAAGTTCCATAATCATTTTCCGCCCGACATGCAGACGTGAGTAAAAATCGTCCATTCATTTTAAATGAATTAAATCCGGAGCTCAGATAAAAAGAAGAATATTTTCTGAGTTTGGGAAACCTTTGGAGAACCTTTACTAATTTCAATATTATCTCTTCTTTTTGCTTCCCAAAAATCCAGCGATAAGAAGGATCACATTCTGGACCAGAACATGCTGACCAGCACTCCCCTGACCGACTTTGGTCCGCCCATGAAGCGTGGCCGGATGACGCCGCCCACCTCTGAACGGGTGATGCTGTACGTGCGGCAGGAGAACGAGGAGGTGTACACCCCACTGCATGTGGTACCACCCACCACCATTGGCCTGCTGAATGCGGTAAGCAAAGGAACCCTTCAAAAACCCCCAAAGAAAAACAAAAAAAAACCCCAAACCCTGTTCCAAATCTAAACCAAACCAAATCAAAAACCAAAACTCGTTCTAATGGTTAACCACCTTTTCTGTAATTTTGTTCATTTTGGTCTAATTGGATCGGCTGAAAAAGAAATCAAACAAATGAAGCGCCAAAATGTTCAATCTCTAAAAAAAAAACTAAAGCATAAATCGACTAAAAAAAATCAGCCACATCTACTATATATCTTTATCGTTACTCACCCGAAGAAATTCGATAATTTGTAACTTTGTAGTTGGAACTAATTACAAACCATTTCATAAACCAAAACCAAAACCATACAAAGTATACATATATATATCTCCGTGTATATATATTACATCCACCTGCTAAAAACCAAAATCAGACTAAAGCTCTGTTCTCCGACCACACACATTCCTTACACTAAAGCACAATCAATCAGTTATTGATCGACACTGAAAAACCCAGCATTAAAAGATTTGCCATTGGCTGACCACAAAAATGAACAAAATTACACTTAGAAAAAATACCAAATAAAATCCAAAAAAACCAGCGAGTTATCAGAGAAATATTTAGTTAAACAGTGAAACAAACGACAACAAAACAGACAAAAACATCATATTTCTCTCGTTTCTCAATTGCAGATTGAAAACAAATACAAAATCTCAACAACGAGCATAAATAACATATATCGCACAAACAAGAAGGGGTAAGTAAGCAAGTTCTAACCAGATCGAGCTAGTTAGCAGTTATACACCCACACAGAAACCCCGGCACAATACACACACACACAATCAGTATATACACCAGGATGCATCTTCCTCCCTCACATCATGAATGCATAATTAATTAATCTTAATTAAATCAAACTAAAAAATCGTGTGCTAACTTTTTGCATGGGTGTTCCGGATTGCTAAACTCGTAACAAAGGCTTTGGAGTTTTAAAATCTATTTGAAATGGCGCCTAAATTTTAAAAATTTGTTTAAAGAAATTAAAACATACTTTTTCAAACCTCCAAAAAGTGTAATTCTCTTAAAAATGGCGCCCAACAAAGGGCAGTAATTTCTTATGTGCAAAAATTGTCTATTGTAGCATACTTTTGGGCAGCCTTACAAGAGATTTCAAACCTCTAGCCTTCTTAACTATTATTATTTCCTTATTATTCATTATTTCGCACCCATTTTCTTTCCAGGATTACTGCGAAAATTGACGATGACATGATATCGTTCTACTGCAACGAGGACATCTTCCTGCTGGAGGTGCAACAGATCGAGGACGATCTGTACGATGTGACGCTAACGGAGCTGCCAAATCAGTAGCAGTGGCCGTAGTAGTGATCACACTACACACGCTCAAAAAAGGATAACCACATACACACAGAGACACACAAATGAAGGACACAAGCAGTTGTTTCAATAAGCCATTTTCCATAGAGCCTAAGTCTAATTTCGTAGTTGTAATGGGACACACCGACACTCTTGCTACAGAGATTTGCGTGGAATGAGATTGAAGGATGAAAAGAGGTTAAGCGCTAAATAACACGCACAGAATACACAATATGTAAAATGATATACACTTAAATTCGAATTAGTTATTTAGCAACAATGAATGAGATTACTTTAAAAATTGTTTGATCAAATTTAACATTCTCGCTATGTCTATATAGATACTCGTAAGCCCTAATCGTAATCGAACTGTGTACTTTTCACACATACGTGTGTGCAGAGTGCCACGGTGTCTGTCCAGTAGGTTTATAAGTCTCGTTTTCGCTCCCCTGCTTATGCTATGACCTTAGGTCCCAGGGCAAGTGAGAGTTACAGAATCGAAATCTATCTATTAGGTGTATCCATCGTTAGCTCCTTAGACTATAGTATGTGTAATCCATTTTGTATGTTTGGCTTAAGCGTTTTACTTGTTGAGAATATATATAAATTGTAAAATTATTTTTGAAAAAAACACACACAAAAAACAAATCGTTTGTTCTATATTTCTGTTTCGAAACTATACCCTACCGTCCCCCGTTTCTTTCTCTTTCTCTGTTATGTATAATTAGGATCTCTGTACACAAAAAAAAAAAGAAATAATGAGAAAAATTGGTAGAAAGACCCCACGCTCGAAGTAATTATCCTTAAAACTAGATATACGCACATAGAGATAAGCCAACACTCTGCAATAAAACATGTTGATAAAAAATCGTAGTTAAGTCCAAGCTAAGGCAAAAAAAACAAAATCTATACAAAACCACAAAAAAAAAAAATTACGAAAACTTTAAAAAACACTTGTGTGCATTTGTTGTAAAACAAACAAAATATCTAAAGAACAAAAAATCAACCGAGAATGTTGATTCAAAACTAAACAATATTAATCCAACGAAAAAACGCAGCATTCGTATGAATCATATCTATGTAGAAGATATATATATATATGTATATGTATAGGGATATATAACATTTCGTGTTTACAATCTTTGTTTGCCATAATTAACAGTTTAATTTAATTAACGAAATGTTTTGTGTACAATGTTATTTGAATTCAAGCAGAGACTACACCGCGAGATTTGCTTGGAACTACGAATACTCCGCATCGATTGCTACAATTTTTGAACAGTACGAGTTCAATGCTCAATATTATTATTAATTGTTTATTAATTGTATAATCCCCCCACCTTAAAGTTCCCCCTTAACTCAGCTCAGTTTCAACTCTCCACACTTAACAATAATGCTCTTTACTGTACCCTCTACTCTCTCATTTTTTTGCGAGGGGGAAATTCAAAACATTTTCCACTCGACTTTTCCGGTGTTGTACATCACAATTTGTTTTTAATTTTAGCCCTTAGTTCTTAACGTACTATTCAAGATTACAACAATATTATGATATGAATTGAGAAGAAGATAAGATATATATGAAATGATGATGATGAATCGAAAATCTTGCCTGCATGTTATAATTTTATATGTTTAGTTATCGTATAACCCGTAAGTTCTACGCTCTTTCTATATATGTTTGTATACGAAACACATATACACATATATTTGAAAAGCCAATAATTTATTTTTTGTTACTGTTGGAAACGATTCCGCGAAAATAGAAAAGCAAAAAAACACAAAAAAAAGAGAGAAACGTCAAAATGCAACTGAGAACAAGTGAAGCTCCATGAATCGTGGAAGAAATGCATATGTCCAGCTTGAGAAATTATAAAAAAAAAAAGAGACAAGCAAACAAACAAACAAAATAAAACAAATTGTACAATATAATTATAATGAATACACAACATTTAAATAAAGAACAAAAAGTAAGCAAGTTTGTGTTTTACATTTGTTGGGTTGTTTTTTAGATATCTTAAAATTAAAGTTAAGATCTTAAATATGTTTTTATGATTTTTTATGGAGTAAATTATTTACTTAATTTGCATGCTACTAATAGGAATGTTGGTACCAGATTTGGTAGCTCTAGCTGTTTTGGTCTCTGAAATTTTGGTGCTTATTCTGTTGAGCGGACAAAGGAAAGACGGACAAACGGACAAGTCTTTTAAGTGAAGCCTATAACTACCAGGGAAAATATGGTATAATGGTAGTTTTTTAAATGTTTTCGGTACTTTCTTGCAAAATAAACAGAAAAAACAAATGCAAAATATATATGTTTACTGTACTCTAAGATGTATAAAATATCAAAGCGCCCAAAAATATGTGGCTTTTATGTATTTATACAATTTTCTTGTAAAATCAGGTAAATACGTGTATAGAAAATGTTAATTTGGTAAGAATTTTAGCATAACTACTGTAAATTTATATAAAACAAAAAGCTTATTTTTAAGCTACTTAGAAACAACACTTAAAAAATAAAACTACAATTCCTTAGTTTAGAAAAACTACTTAACTGCATATTAACACTTAACAAGCATCTCTATGTACATTAAATCCATGTAAAAAACCTACAGCCATGTAAAGTAAACTATATTGTGTAGAGAAATACCCGACATTTTACACCTGGCCAAATGCAAAGCGAGGCAACTGAAAAACCTGATGTTTGGCCTTTCTCGAAAAACCCACGGAATCTAACGGCAAAATTAGTCGCCGCAGCAGCAGCGAAAAGTGCAGTGCTGCCGGCGTCAACGCCTCTGCAGCAGCAACAGCAGTAGCAGCAGCAGCCGCGACATCGGTATTTATTTTATTTATTTATCTTCGCGCGCGGGCAGCGCACTTTTCATTCATTCGGAGCTCTCGCAGAAAAGCAAACGTGTGTGCTCGTCGTCGTCATCGTGTGTTTTCTTTATTTTTTGTTTTGTTTTAGCATTATTCTTGTATTTAAATTTTCTCGGTTTCGCGTGTTTCCTTTTATTTATATATTTTCTTCCGATTTGCTTCTCATCGCCGTCTCTGTGTTCCTTTTTGGCGTGCATGTTTCTAAGCATCGTGTAACTTTGTTTGTTCGCGGGTCCCGGAATATCGCATTTGCACAACAAACAATGTGCAAATATTTGGCCGCAGTTGACTTTACTGAAATACACTAAAAATTATAATCAGATGAGTGGGGCGGCGGATGATGAGATAAAGAACTAGATCCGCAGATAAGAATCCGTGCATAAACACATGGTGGGCCCCAAAGAGTGACAAGCCATCGTTGTTGTCGAGTAAACGGTCTGGTCTGAAACGCCTTCAGTTAAAAATTGGAAACGATTCGCGCCGGTTGTGAGTTACGCGGCTACGTAAGAGTTAGCCCTTTGGAAAGTACGGTGAAACCTCGTTAAATGGAACGGATCTCCGCCAAAGTACAGTAACTTTCACTCAATCTAAG
This sequence comes from Drosophila bocki, assembly GCA_008042715.1. Taxonomy (NCBI): domain Eukaryota; kingdom Metazoa; phylum Arthropoda; class Insecta; order Diptera; family Drosophilidae; genus Drosophila; species Drosophila bocki. The sequence goes on along the minus strand of VNJY01004970.1, from coordinate 19,183 downwards.
GATTTGTTCAGGTACTTGATTGGTTTTTATCTTTAGTACACAAGAAATATTGTATTTAAGTAGGCAAATGGTGTTTCTTTGATATGGGTCAATCAACTAAGGGAAAACATTTTATAATTCCCAAGTGATAATTTAAAAACAACACATATTGCTGAAAAGTATGATTCTCAATAGAATATTCTGGGAACCAAAGGTACTTTATGAGAGGAATAATCGGTAAATATCCAGAAAGTACCATTCCCAAATAATTCTTACTGAAAACATTTCCAGAAATAAGAATTCCCAAGTATTTATTCCGCGGAACAAAGGTACTAATTTCAGAACTTGTAAATTACAAACTTTGTACGAAAACCTTAAAAAAGTTAACAGAAGAACCCTTCTGTAAATGTTTTTTAAAATAATATTTTTAAAGCTATTTAACAATACATTATCATTTCGAGTTTTACAAAAATTTCCAATTCTTCCTAAATCTCATTGTGTGTTATGTCATTATTTTGTTCCATTAATGGAAGTTCAACTGTGTGACTATTATAATGTGATGGCATAGAAAGTGCATTAGCTGGAAGCCGGAAAAGTTGACGCCACCCAAACACGTGCATATGTATATATAAAAAACAAAAAAACCTAGAAATAACAACGAACAAAAACGCCAACTTGGCTAACGAACTACTTTTTTTGTATGTAGAGTAGAGCTAAATGAAATAGAGTAAAATACGAGGAGTTGATACACAGGTGAGCAGTAGCTTCCACTTCTGGATTCCCAATTTCCATTCCCAATCCCATTCCCATTATCACTCTCGTATCCATTTCGAACTTCCCTTCTCCTGTCGATCATTTGCAATTCCAAGTTGCACTCAAACTACTTGACAATGCTGAAATTTCAATTGCAATTTACACTTTCGCTTGTATACATTACTAGCAACGAATAACTTTTATTCGAAGCCAATTACTATCAATTGAAAAGGGCGCCGTGAGCATTGCCAGAAATGAACCTAACGGTTTGGATATGAAACAGATCAGGGCCACTCTACAGTGGACCAGGAAGTTTATAAAAAGAAGAATCCCCAAGTGATTATTCGGGCGAAGAAGTAAAGCCCAAAGCCTTTTAAATCTTTATTTACCTATTTACTTGAGAATTGAATGATTTTTATTTAAGAATTTTATACTCGGTCACCATTTTTCAGACTATTCACATCGCTCTATGAAAGCATCCTCCAAGCAGCTTCAAATAAGATTTGATCATTTGTTTAGCTCTTTTCTTAAAATATTCTCAACTCCATTTAGATTTTGATCTAATTGTTACAACAAAATATTAATTGTGTTAGCCGAGTTGAGTCATCATCTGACCCTAAAGGCACGCAAGCATTGTGTCACTATAATTACTGTTATTCGAATCGGGTTCGCTTACCTTTCGTGTTCCCTATCTCCCTTGCATAACTCACAAATCTAGTCTTTCTGGGAAAATTAAGTTATTTACTTTTGCTAAACAATTATAAGCAAGTTAATTGGCAATGCCAGGATCTATATCGAAAAGTTTTACCTTTCTCTTATCTCAATTACCCGCCATATCACGATGATCATGCTAATCATGAACGACGGCATTGGTATTTCCCCCCATCGTTTCCTAGTGAGCTTCGAACTTCAGTCTGAAGTCGGAAAGCACCTCCCACCACACTCCGATCATTCGATGATTCGATCATATTCGAACATTCATTAGATCCCCAGTTAACTCAATTGATGACTGCTGGCTGAGAGTTAATTGCACAACGTGATTATGACATACCCCCGCGCCGCCTCGTACGCCTTTAATTGAATTTATCAAATTTACTCTCGGGGTTTCATTAGAATATTCATTCTACGAATAGCGAGACCGTAGATTTATGGCTCTTTCAGTTCGCCTGGCCTTGATAGCAACAGAGTCAATTTTTTTGTGAAGAATTGTGTAAATTTGCCCCGGGCATACAGAGTATGCATACAAGTACTTGGCAGTCGGTCGATGGATGGATACACTTGGACCTTTGTCATGTCTGGGAAGATCTGTTGACAGAACCTTTAGCCGGCGGCTTGAGGTGCTTGCCTCTGCCACTGTTCTCGAGATCCAATTACGAAGCAGAAAGTCAGTGGCCAGAACGTGTCAAGTGTGCATTTCAAAAGCATGAAGCTGGGGTTTACCGAGAGAGTTGGGGGGGTTTACACTATGAAAATGTGGTACAAGTGCCTCAGAAATGAATAGTGTTAGATCATATATAAAAATGTTTTTAAATATTTTTCCAAGGTCATTTACCGACTTAAAAAAATATAAAATAAAAATCATATTATGTTGATATTTTTCAAAGAAAAAAAAATATTTTGAAATACCCAAGTTCAGTAAAAACAAAATTAAGATAAATAGTTGTTCAAAAAGCCTATACTAGAATTGGTTGGAAATTATAGTGCAAAACTTAATAAAAATCATGAAATTATAAAAATATAGTTTTGTATAGCTAATATAAAGCTTATAAATATGAAAAATCTTTCACGTTCTCTAGAACTGGTTGGGAATTTTATATCATAACTTGAATATTACCCATAGTATCCCATATTTAACATTCAGAAAAGTTTAATTTAAATATCGCTATTAAAGTCTTAATTATATGTAGTCAAGCATTAAGTCGCCTGATCTGCGATTCTTTCAGTGTTCAAAAAGAAATTCACACCTCCAGACACACAGATCGCTTCGATCAAAGCTTCTACAGGCTCAGCTGTTTGGGCCAAGAGCTTTTCATACAAAAAAAAGCTTGTGGAAGCCAGCACTTGTTAACTGGTTTAAACAATTTCGCATGTTTGTTATTTTTTTCCCTTTCCCGATCGCGTGTCTCTTCCGCATGCATCTGCCACGGGAAAATCAGGTAAAGAAAGATCAAAGGCTCCAACCAGTGCCCTCGTTGAGAGTGATCTACTTTTACAATTCATCTGAAATCTCTTCCTGCTGCAGAGTAATTAGATAACGACATCTTTATGATACCTCAAAGTGCTTTAATGATCGACGGTTTAAGCCGTAAAGTTATATTTCATTAAGCAAATAAGGGCAATGCGAAGAACACACAGTAAACGGAATGAAATCAGTCTCCTCCACTGAACGTGCCAATAATACTAAAGGCCCAAGTGTTTGTACTTCTTTTTATCGGAAAGATACGCAAGTGCGAGGGTTTTTCCCCCAAACACACACATGATCGTGTGGAAAAACGGGGGAGTTGCGTGCAACGAAGCTGGGTTAACCGCAAGGCAATGCCTTTAGGGGGCTTTTAATCAAAAGTTTTAATAGATTGGCGGCGTTGCGCTTGAGGAAATTGTCGACTGAAACGCAAAGTAATTCCAGCTCAGAGTGATATTTCCTTCTCTCTCTACTCTACTCAGTGTCTCTCTTTTTCGCCTTATGGCTCCCCCTCTCTCTGTAGCGATCGCTTTAATATTGTGTCGCTTTTTTTTGCTCTTTCTCCGGCGTAAAAGCTCCCCGATAGCTTGGGGCTTGGGGCGTTTCGTTTGGGGCTTGTGATTTCAGTTTCAGTTTTGAAGATCACTCGCTGCCAGGCGGACGCAGAACACCAGGCGGAGAGACAAGAGAAAGCTAAAGAAAAGCTGAAAAACACAGTGAAAAATACGATCGAAAAATAAAAAAACTTTACAATAATAAATAAATAATAAAAGTTAAATAAATAAAGCTGAAAATCCATGTGGAAACCGCATTGAGGAAATATAAATTCGTTGTCGTAACAAATAACAACTAACCAATTACCAATATCAATACCCCAATGTCAAGCGATCGTGAAAAAAAACAACACTCGATCGTTCCAAATCCGGGGTCAGAAGCTCTCTGGGCTGATTAACACTCCGCCGCATCGCAAATAAAAATAAACAAAAACAGACGACAAACACAAATACGGCCAGAAATTAACAGAAACGCGCGGAATATAGCAAAAACACGTTTCCACAAAAAGATCACCGAGCGGAGCGACCCGCCAATAACAACAAATTAACCAAATAACAAATACCAAATAACACAAATTGCTGCTGCTGCTGCCGTTGCTGTTGCTTTGTTATTGAACACACGCGCTTTGTGTGTGAGGAGACTCAGCGCGCGAGTCAGTCGGAGGCCCTGATTCTGGCCACTGCCAAATATGTCCAAGTAGAGCTTGTAACCCGAGCAGCCGTGACCGCAGAAAACTCATAGTCACCACCATATACTCGTACACCCAACACCACACTCACGCCACTATGGAGCGCTCTCACAGCTGCAGCAACTTTGAGGGCAGAACCAGCAAGGTCGCCGTTGGCCCAGCTGAGCTTGAGCTGGCGGGTAGCAGTGATCACCTGCCCACGGCCCATCACTTTCCGCCCAGCAAGCCGTTGCGACGACGCCGAAAGCTGCAGCGCCAACAGTCCGCCGTTGATGCCGATGATCTGGAGTATGCCGCCGACTTGGAGGAGGATGCTGATCCAGATCCGCAGATTAACTTAGCCGCCGTTGCCTTGCCCTTGCGCCACATCTCCGCCTTAACCGCCACTAGCAGTTCTAGTACCCGTTGCCTGCACCACGAGGAGTCCTTTGAATCCAGCAGCACTGCTCCAGATTTGAGTCCACAGGCCCAGCGACAGCAACGCTTTAGTAGCCTGCTCCTCCGCGACAGCTCTGTGCAGTCCGTACAGTCCGACTCTAGTCGCTACTCCAGCGTGGACAGCTTGCTGGAGGCCCGTAAGCCCGATCCCGAAGCCATACTCATCAACCTGGGCTTTGGTCCACTCAGCTCCGAGGATATGCTGTCCCGGATACCGCGGCGTTTTCTGAAACCATCCCAGGTTCCTGGAATCGATACCGATGCCTTTGTGCAAAGACTGACCCTGGCCCGTTCGCTGGCCGATTCCAGTGTCCTTGGGTATCGGGGACTCACCGGAAACCCGGACATGCCGCCCTCCTCGATCGTGGCCAGCATCATGAAGCGCTTCGAGGTTAATCATCAGAGGAAGAACTCGATGGGCTCTATCAAGCCCACTATTCAGTAGTAGTGGGTCGCCGCCATACTCCGTAGTCCGTAGAGATTAGTCAGCCAAATAGAGGACGCATTATGTAACTGGAACTGCTGCTACTGTTGCCAAGCGGGGTCCCTGGGGGATCCCTGTGATTGTCCCGTCTTGTCCATTAGTCCCTAAAAGTGCCGCGTACTTAGCTGTGTAACTGTGTATTATTGTACATACCAATTCATTATTTTTTATTATATTTTGCCAGTTGAAGTAAGCATTAAAGATGATATTTTATTTGTAAACTGATCATGATCATGTTTTATTTATTGGGGGTTTTTATAAGAGATTATTATTTATTTTATTATAGATGGGATGGGCTATCTTAATGGGAATTTCTATTATTTATTAACTTAATAAACCTTATAGTTTCCCAAAGTCTTAAACGTACCCCTTTAAATCTCACCCCTTTAAGATCATCTCAGAAAGGGAATGGCTCTCAAAAGATTTCGAAACTCTCAAGTGCCATTGAGTTCGGTTCCAGGAACTTGTTGTTTCTCCAACTTGAATCCAAAATTAGAAATCTGCGTCATACTGTCAAATGGTCTGATTGTTTATGTACATACTATATGTTGTAGTTGAACAAATTCATTTGCGATATAAGTACATATTTACATACAATATGTGTATGTACAGTGTACACCCCGAAGCCCACAGACACACATTCATGGCGGTTTTGCATTGTTTGTTTTTTAGTTTTTGTAGTTTTTGTATTTTTTTTTTTTTCTTATCGAAAGTCAATTTTCAGAGCACAGTCTTATTAATAGCCAATGACTTGGCATCTTTCGATGCCCCTAAGGCGCTGAGGAACAATCAAAACATATCGACTGGGAGCCGAGAGTCAAGAGTTTCCAGAAGGGATTACAAAGTCTGCTCGGATCGTTCAGATCGGATCGCTTATTGATTTCAATTGCCCGCAATTGTTTGCATTCACGAGTGCAGCACGACAGCAGCACGGCGGCAGGGCATGAAAAAAACATGGTGCACCACAAATTACCTCATTCGCAGCACTATATTTTTTTATTTACTCGCTATTATAGGGTTCTGGTTCTGACCCAAACAAATATTCTATAGCAGCCCTCCCGCCTGATAACCGATAATGCCATTTGCGCACATTTGTAACACCTTGAAGGCGACGCACGGCCCACAAGGAAATGCTAATACGTCCGTAGACAGACGAGGTTGGGTAAATAGGTTCATTTGTATGTGATTTTTAATAAGTTAGGGAGATGTCGGAAAGTATGCTACGCAATGCTACAACCTAAAATAGTTGGAATTTTATATTACATATATATTTTAATTTTTATATTTTTTTAGTTATATTATAAAGAATATACCTAAATTAAACAACACATCACTTAACTTGGCATAACTTACATAACTAGGATTTTTAATAAGACCTTTAATAATAAATAAATAAATAATAATAATTAATAATACTTAATTAAAACATAAACATAATAAAATACAAATTTTTCAATTGTCATACTTGCCATTACTTAAAATACTTTATGGTTACTTAAATTCTCTTAAAAAATAACTTATTCCGATCCTAGTAAGTTGGCCTCGATAGTTGCTATGCAAATACGTGAGTTCTTGAGCTTTGGGCATATCCAATAGATAACGGTACCTAGGTCTGTTCATTGGCACATGACTCGCCTTATCTATTGATGGGAAAAGGGGAGGTAAAATTAATTCCCAAACAGAGCAAAGCAACTGCAAATAAAGAAACAGGGAATGGAAAAGCCAAGAAAGCCATTGCCAAAAAATTGCAAGTGTATGCGTGTTCTAGGAACCAAAGACGCAGAGCACCGTTACACGAGTACTTCTGCACTCTTCGCACCAATGGCGAATTGGCAAGTTCAAGGCAGGCACAAGAATGAAGAAGAAGAATGAGCGACAAATGAAATGCAGCACAAGTTAAGAATAAATAATTCGCCTACGCCGGAAGAATGCGAAAGGAAATTAGCAAAACAAAACGAAAGCAGCATCGAGAAAAGCAAAGATACACGCCGGACAAGGCGCAGCAATGGCAAATTAAGATGTGTGTCAGAGCGTAGGATGGCGTAGGGCTTCGCAGTTTCGGGTAAATGTGTAGGGGGCGTTTGATTAATTGTCTTTCTAGCCACTGGCCCACGACAGCTTTTGGCAAGGCAAGATAGTAAATAGCAAACCACTTACCCGGCTTTTCACCACTCGACGCGCAAATTGTCCGCACAAACCGAAAACTTTTCACTTTTTCCCGCCGTCAACACAAATTTTGCCAGAACTGCCAACTCCTGTCACACGCGTTGCCAGTAGGGTTGTCGATAATATATCAATATATCGATATTTTATCGTGAAATCGCGATATTTGACGATCTGGCACTTTTTGTTCGCTCGTACACTGACGATCTGGCAACGCTGGTCGCTCGTGCCATGAGCGACCAGTGTTGCCAGATCGCCAGTACATGGGCGACCAAAAGTACCAGATCATCAATATATCGATATTTTCCTGCAAATGGGAGTGTTGCCAGACTTTTCGGTCCGAGCGACCAGAATTGCCAACTGCGCGTCGCAATTATCGATAGCTCGATAGCAGGCAAAAGTAAAACAAAACGAAATGGAATAACTTGTTTTTTGTTTAGTTTCCGTTCAAAACTCGCCTCGCCGCTTGTACTTAATTTACACCTTCCATAACTTTGTGGCTCCCGCTAATTCGTCGTTTTTCGTTTATTTGTTCTGCTTGACATTTACGCCAACATGGATTCGCCAGGCGGAGCAGTACTTAAGCCGATCGCTGGTTTTCCGAGATGTCTGTGTGGACCACGGCCCAATCCGGTGGCCTAGAGACGCCCTCGAAGACGCCCGATTCCAGGCAACCCCCCGGCAGGGGCTCCCGTAACCCAAATCCCATCGTGACCGCCACCACCACGCAGCACCACTTCCAGCACGTTGTCGCCGCCGCCGTTGCAGCAGCCACCTCAGTGGCCACCGGCCACCAGTTCCCGCAGCAGTATCCGCAACAGCATCACAGCAACAGTCCCACTGGAAGCGGCAGCAACAGCAACAACAGCGCCGGATTCAAGCGTTCCAGCCTGAGCAATTCGTTGCTGCAGTTCCCGTCGAACCCGCCCCCGCCGCCGCCGCCGTCCCAGAACCAAGCGAAGGTAAGTCCAATAACAAATCAATCTCCGATCTCGGTATCTTCCATTTCCCCCCCAAACACCCCTTCATCCTTACCTACCGTCTCTTTCTCACCTTTTAAAGCGATGCTATGGAAAATGGGCACATTCAGCCGAGAAAGTCGTTGTGAAGCTGTGAGCTGTGATTTTCTAGATTCCTCTCTCTTGGCGGTTTCTCATTTTCTCTCGCTCTCTCAATATGAAGATTTGGCAAAGGGCGCATTCAGCAGATAAAGTTGGTTTGTGATTTAAGCTGTGATTTCTTGGTTGTACTTATCAGGCGCAGTTTTTTCTATTTGTCTTGTTATTAAGCTGTTATTTTATATGAAGTTTTAAACAATTAATAATTATTGGTTGATTAATGCAGTTGTTCTTATAACAAAAGATAGTATCTTGGTAAATAGGTGCCCCTTTTTTATACAAATTTTATCTTGTAGTCCTTATTATTATATTTCTCAATCAAGATTTAATCAAAATAGAGCGAAGAAAGAACAATGACAATTTGTTGAGAAGGCTGTCAGATATAATTTGTACATTCTACATAATTCGTTTAGCTGCATCTATATTTAGGTATCTAAAAGCGATATGAACTAGAAACATTACAAAATCATTTATGCAAGGTGCATTTTTCGAATACTCGCAACAAAAGTGTTTTTATTAAAGAGCAAAGGGGGCAAGTTATATAAATTAAATTAATTATTTTGGAGTTCCCTGAAAGATATGCCAAGTGCTTTGGTTATGTGCAATGCTCCTGCCCGAAAATGGTAATAAATAAATCTCGTTTCGAGTGGTTAAAGACCTCATTATAAATCACATAATTCCCCTTAATAAATTCGCAAATCCCCTGCTGAATGCGCCCCATCGATCGAGTAACGAAAATTCTGACAAACAAACAAGGCCTAAGTTTCAAGTCGAACGAGATTCTGGCACACACATGCGAAAGCACACACATGACTGCGTTACCTGGTGAACCTGCTGAATTATTGAACATTGTTTTTTATTTTAGTTTGGTTTTTTTGTTGACAATGAAATTGTAAATGGAAATTGAAGTGGAAGTGGAATGGCGTGTAGAACCGGCGTCTGCTTGGCTTCGCCGAGAACCGCTTTTGGGTTCCCTTATCGCAGCGCTGTCTTATTTGCACATTTTCGCCGGCGATAAAAAAATATACAACACACCCACACCCGATCCACCCACGAGCATGGGCCTGCTCCTTGGGGCGGTGTCTCTGAAATCCAGGTGTGTGTTTGCATACGAATTTTGGAGCGAAATTAAACACCAACCGCCAGCCTGACACCTTCCGTTTCTTCTTTATCGTCTTGACTTATTTTTATTCGATTTTTTTTTTTGTTAAGTGGCTTCGTTTTTGGTTTTCTCTGGAGGAAGTCAGGCAGCCGGCTGGGGAATCTCCAAATGAACTTGTTTCGCTTGACATTTCGGTTTTATAATTAAAATTAACCAGATTTGTATATCTGAGTGTTTTTAAAAAAGGAAACACTTTCGATTTCCTAGAGTTTTGAATCAGTTACAGGCTGAGGCGTTTTATAATGATCCTTTGATTATATATTTTTTATAGTTTGAAGCTATTACAGATACAATTTGAACCTTTTAATATATTTATTTACTTTCTTTTCGCTTACTCCGAAGTTTTTATAGTTTTTCTAAGATTTTGTTGTAGTAATTTCTATTATTTTTTAAATAATATCTGCTCAAAACATCTGTTTTAGACCTTTGTTTAGGTGTTTTAGCCTTTTGCAAATATGAGAAAGTTGTCTTTTCAGCTTTATTCAAATGTAGTTCCAAATTTAAAAGTTAAGATTAATGTCACCTGTTTAATTGTACGCTTTCTGCTTATAGTAGTTATTTTTAAATAACCTGATTTGCTGTAATAATGCCAAATAAGCACGTAAATATGCGTCGATTATTATACCCAAACGAGAGTTGCATCCACAGAAATCTTAAAGCGCATTCCACTGAGAAAGTCATAAAAGGAATACAATTTCTAGAAGCATTTAAAGCATAACACTTACCTTTAAATTAGAGATAACCATTAAAGATATAGGCCACGTCATGTCACGATTTCTATAGGATTTTGGCGAGAGAATAATGACCTACGATACTCGTGTCCCTGATCGCTTATGGGTTCGTAGATGGGGTCAAGTGGTCGTTTTTTTTTTGGTTAATTGAATCTTAAATTCAATAGTTGAAGTTCAGGGTCTCTAAGTGTGCCGATGTGTGTCCGTTTTGTGTGTTTAATCACTCAATTTGTCTTCCCCATTCACCAGTCGATGATCGCTGATCGATTGCCAAAATCAGCCCCCACGTAGTCCCCTCTCCCACGCCCACCTCCACTCGATACTTTGTTTGTTTTCCTGTAGTTTTGCTTTCGCCTCTTTCGATTCTTTACCTGTCTAGTAGTGCGCTCTCTTTTTGCTTCTATTTCTCTCCCGCTCTCTCTTTAAATGCTTTCATTCAAATGGCTTTTCTACAGTGAAGCTTCTCTGAAAAGAATTTTTCTAATGTTATTTAAAGAATTTTTAAGTAATAATTCTTAAAATGTTAAAAATTTCCCATTTTGAGTTTTTTAAATTCTTTACAATTTTAGAATTAAAAAAAATATATATATTCATTAACAAATTAAAAAAATTTAAATAAAAAATTAAACTATAAATCTAAAAAATTACAATATATATTTCGAAATATTAAACATCGTAATTGGTTCTTTTAACTCAAATTCGGAAAATGTATTCTTAAATAGTTGGAAATTCCAATTTTTTCTTCAGATTAAAAATTAAAAAAAATGTAAAATTGCGAAACTTACAAAGTTGGAATTATTGTAGTTTGAATTTCTTAAGTTTCGAACTTTCTTTCTTATTTTAAATTTAAAAATATTCAAAAAAAATCTTTACAAATTAGAATTATTGTAGTTAGAAATTTAACAATTTCAAACTTTCTTTCATTTTAAAAATTTCAAAAATTCGAAATTTCAGAAATTCGAAATCTCCTTTCTTCGAGAAGCCTGACTGTTTCGTAGTTCGATTGCCACTACTGTAGTTGTTGTTGCTTTTTTGTGTCATCGCAGGCCGCCTCATTCGAGAATTGATTGTCGAATTTGAATACGTCGTCGCCGTCGTCGTCGTCGTCACTGCCACTGCTGCTCTGTCTGTGCTCAGCCGTATCTCTGCCACGGTGTTCTGCGGGCAGAGCCGTATCAGTTAGTTGTTAACTTGCCATCGCCGAAGGAACAAGAGGCGCGAAAAGCGTGAAAAACCGCGAAAACCAAACAAAATACCGAACGGCAAAACTGAGTGTGTGCAGCACCTGATTTAAGAAACAAAAACAAAACAGAAAATCCGCAAAGGTTTTACATTTCGATTCCGATTTCTTGCGTGCTTCTTGGTTTTTGTATTATTTTTTTGTTTCTGGCGGAAGTGTCACTGCGGTGCTCTTGGTTTTTCGGCTTTTTTAGTCGGTTTCGAGCGTTCAAGTACCCCGTACCAGTCTTCAATCTTCGTTGGCCTTGTGCACAGAGCAACAAGTGCCTGCAACCGTTTTATTTTACATTTTATAAAGCTCATAAAATGTTTATAAATAAAAAGTAAATATTATTTTAACGCACACACCGAAACAGAAAATATATATCACCAGACGAAGAGAGAGAGTGATTGAGAATAGTGAGAAAAGCGAGTGAAACTTTCCGCGTGCGTGTGTAATTGCCGATCAATTGTCATGTGCACAACAACAACACACTCGGTCGGCTGTCTCAGGAACTGCACAAAATAAAAACAATACTCGTACTATTATTCAGCATTCATCATCATCAATGGGAAGCATTGCAAAATCAACCAAGTGAAACGGAACCCAATAAAACAAGCCAAACGAAAAAAGTCATCATCGTTGTTGCCGTCGTCGTCGTTGCTGTTGGGGAAACAAAAATTGAATTTGAATTTAAATTCTGAAAAACACAACAACGAGATTACACACAGTGTGACAAGTGGCGAAACGGGCTCTAGAATTGCGCGATTGCGGCTTTTTCAATAAAGATTTAAAGCTACATTTTGTTTGGTGAATCAAGGAACCTTGAAAAAAATCGAACGATAACGGAGAGTATTACTTGGAAAAGCCCCAAAAGATCAACAGTAATAAAATGAATTCCTAAAAAGTAATATTTAACAAAATTATTCAAATAAATGTACAACAAAGATCAATCTAAATTGCTGCCAAGTGAAGCCAAGTGAAGTCGTCGTTATAATAAACTGGCGCATAATTGAGACAGGGCGTTGTCGTCGATAACCAACATGCGAACCTTATGACCCAATGGAATATTTATTTATTAATGTATATATACATCAGGCATATGCCCGGCATTCGAAATCAGCAGATCGCTTCACACAACTTTCACAGAGAGCGTTACAAAAACAAAAAAAATCCCATTAAATAGTGGGTGCTAAGGTGTGATCTTGGAGTTGAATAGCTAAAAATTAAAGTAAGCTACGATTTTTGGACAGTATATGAGACAAACCAAGAGACTGCTTGATGAGAAACTCTTGAACTGAAATTAAATTATGAGTAAATAACATTTTTGGAGATTGTTTATACAAGAGAGTGATCTTTTAGAGAATAAACAAGGCTTAAAATAATACTTGTAAATCCAAATTAAGTTTTTTTAAGAACTGTGAACTAAGCTTATAATACTAGGAAATAGACTTTAAATTAAAAAAGAACAACAAGACAAAGTTGAAACTAAACCTGGCTTGCATAAATACCCAAGAAGATCTCTTAAAGCCAATAAAAACCAAAGCCCGGACCAGCAGTCCATGCCACCCTTCGAAGAGGATCAAAAACAAACCGAGGAGCAGCAGTCGCAGCAGGAGATACCTCTGAAGCCGCCGCGCCGCAAGAGAGCCATGAAGACTGTGGTCGGCGGCGATCTGGAAGCGGCCCATCCGCCGGCCGAAGAGCATGAGGAAGAGCACCTGCTGCCGGAGACGGAAACCCATACAATGATGAGCAGCAACTTACGCTATGCTAGGGCCAATTTAAGCCACAGCAACCTGTTGCTGAGCCACCAGCAGAGCTCCTTTGACACGCCCACCGAGCGAACCGCTAGCAGCGAGACCCTGGACGTAGTGCCTGTGTCGCGGCGACTGGCCTACCAGCAGCAGCAAACACGATATGGGATGCGGCAGCAGCCGCCATCGGCCTTGGCGAGTGCTCTGCATGCCACTGCCAGGTTGGCGGCCAGCGTGGATGCTTATACGGCAGCTGCCACAGCCACACCGACAAGCAGCGCCAGCGGCGGCGGCTGCGGCGAGTTCGGCCACAATCCGAATCTGAATCCGAACCTCAGTCACCTCCAACAACAGCAGCAGCTACAGCAGCAGCAGCACGCTCACAATCTGGCGAATCTCAGAGCGAGCAGTAGGTACCTCTACCACAGCCAGTTCAATTCGAGTTCCCCGCAGTCGAGACGCTTCAACGCTTCGGCTGTGCGAGAGGTCTCACCGGCATTCGCAACAGCAGCAGCAGCAGCATTAGCGGCCGCCTCGGCCTCCGCAGTAGCCCCACTAGCACCGCTCGCACCACTTGCCTCCATAGCATCGCCGTCCCCCATCGCATTCGCTGTCCCACCGCCACCGCCGCCATTTCAGTTGCGCACCTACCAACAGAATCAATCCTCCCGCTTTCAGCCGCGCGGCCACCACCGCACCGCCAGCAGCAGCATGTCGCAGTCTGGCGAGGATCTACACTCGCCCACCTATCTATCCTGGCGCAAGCTGCAGCTGAGCCGGGCCAAGCTCAAGGCATCCAGCAAGACGTCCGCATTGCTATCGGGATTTGCCATGGTGAGTAATTCTTTGTGTTAAAATAGGATTAATAATCAGTTTTATGCCTTGGAAATATAGGTTTTATATGAGTTTTTTAATATTAGAATACAAATTTTAAGGGTTTTAGGTTATTATATTTTATAAAAGTGCATTTTAGTTTTGTTGAAAGGGAACATGTTGTTTAGGAAAGAATATTTGTTAGAGTGGGACAGATTTTTAATTGAAATTAATTGTTTTCGGGTTGTTATTATATTTCAAAATAGTGTTTTTCGGTTTCTTCTGAGATGGAGTATTTTTTAAAAGAAAGAATAATAGGTATATGAGTATACAAAAAATACTTGTTGGAAATAGGATGTATTATACATACGTTTTTTAATACTTCCTAGTTTAAAAAATAATACAAACTGAGCAAGAATATAATTTATATATTAACTTTTAGTGGATTAATAATAAACACTGAAACTTTATGATATTAGAGTTATTTAATATTTATATAAAAATTCGTTTGATGTTTTTTCAAGTTTTTTAAGGGACAATACTTTTGACTCATCAAAATAATTTTAGTAATTATAAAGAAACATTTAAAATTATAAATAATTGATTTTCGACTAATAAAATGGTAGAATAATAATTTTAATTTTTAAATTGTAAAAATAATATAAAAAACAAGTAAAATAATTGATTTACGAATAATAAATTGGTAGAATAATAATTAATATATTAAAATTATAGTTTTACCACTTTATTAGTCGAAAATTAATTATTATACATATTTTTTATACATTTAAATTATAGTTTTCAGTCTAAATTTTGTCTAAAAATGTTTCTTTTGCCTTAAAAAATAGTTGTACAAGATTGTTATACCTTGCACTCAACTCATTTAATTGTTAAAAACAATAATTCAAGAAATTTACCTCTTTAAATTTAACATTTAACCATCTAAATAATTTCTAATAACTATATTTTGATCCTCCGCTGTGCATAATTCAAAAGAAACATTAACATTAAACCAACTTAATGTGCAGGGTCAAAAAATTTCTGGCAGAAAGCACATAATTTCTTTTATCTCTATTCCTAGTGTTTGTTTTCGATCCGAGGAATTCTCATAAAAAGTCAACGAATAAAGAATACACTGCCTAGTCAAAACTATAGAATAATTATAGTAATATATTTAATATATTAATAACAGGGTTCCACTTGGCTTGACCCAGAGACTTGTGTGCAACGAAATCTAATCTGTAATTTGTTCCATACGAGTGGGCAGCCTGAATACTGACTTACTTTCAAGTAATTCTCAATCTTGACAGGGCCTATAGTATGTGAAAGAATTGTACTAATTAAGTGTCTAAACTTTCCTCTATACCTGCTCAACATAATTCCTCTTTGATTCCGCATTGAGGGCCAAAAATTGTGTTTTCTTTTTTGTTTTGTTTGTATTTATTGGCACTATCTTTGTCTTGGGGGAAACAAGTCTGTTAGCTGTTTGTTTTTATTTTGTTTTTTTACCCATTAATCAGGGGTAGATTGGGCTATTGTAATTATGAATATGAAGGCAGTTGGGGAAATGGGAATTAGTCAAGGGAAGCAGATCAAGATTATTCCATGGGATTCCCCGGTATCCAATGACAGATTCCCATATATTGTCTATGATCTTGATGGGATTTATTCTTTACTTTTAGTTTTTTTTTTATTATGCTTTAGTGAATGGCGTCAGCTAATTTTAATAGACTAGTTAAACCTTATGACTGAGTTAGCAAAGAAAACCCTATATATGATAATATCGAAAAATCGTATACCCAAATATATCAAAACTTTAAATATAAAGAGTTTATTGATAGAATTTAATATTAAAATATTTATGTTATGAAATATTGGATTATTTTTTAATTTATAAGAACCTTTTTTCGATTATTTTGGTACTATATATCGCACATATATCGCAACGTTTAAAAATCGATTTAATATCGACTTTGGCGTCTCGCTTTTTATCGATACAGTATGGATAAATCGATATTTCTTCTACAGAGAAAAAATATATCATAATTTTAAGGCTAATTTTGGGCTTCTATTTTAAAATTCGTTAACTAAATGTTATATTGTAAAATGTGTAATGTAAAGTGTATGTTCATTAATAATCAAATTCGACTTGAGAATAAAATTACAAAAAAAAATTATATAGTATATATACATTTATAATTATTTTAATTTGTTTTAAAATAGTTATTTAATATTTATCAAGAGAACTCACAGATCCTACACCCAGAACCCTTATATTTTTAATATTTTCTCATATATAAATAATATTTTATGACCCAATTATGAATGATTTTATGAGCTACATTGATGTATTATTTTAATGAGACACTTTAATTAGGTGACGAGGTATTTATTAGTCCATTTCTGGGACCGCCAACTTGTTATACATTCCACATGCACACCTAAAGCAAATGGGGAAGTAAAGAGGGGTAGGGACATCGGAGGAAATCGGATAAATTAGCCCATAGAATATAGAGGAGCAATTTTGATGCTTAGTTGCCAAAATGTGCTCACTGTGTTTCTCTCTCTTAAGAAAATAGCTAATAATAATAATAGGGGCAATGTCGGGTTATATTTTCGATTCTTCTCCCAAATTAATAAGTAACAATTAATGACGAATTTTCTTATTTCAATCCGGATGGACAGGTGGCAATGGTGGAGGTGCAACTGGACCACGATACACAGGTGCCGCCGGGAATGCTGGTGGCCTTTGCCATTTGCACCACCCTCCTGGTGGCCGTGCACATGCTGGCTTTGATGATCAGCACCTGCATCCTGCCGAACATCGAGACGGTTTGCAATCTGCACAGCATCTCCTTGGTGCATGAATCGCCGCATGAGAGGCTCCATTGGTATATCGAAACGGCGTGGGCTTTTTCCACGCTGCTGGGATTGATACTCTTCCTGCTGGAGATTGCCATCCTGTGTTGGGTAAAGTTCTACGACTTGAGTCCGCCGGCGGCATGGTCCGCCTGTGTTGTGCTCATCCCGGTGATGATCATCTTCCTGGCCTTTGCCATACACTTTTACCGTTCGCTGGTGACGCACAAGTACGAGGTGACGGTGTCAGGGATCCGAGAGCTGGAAATGCTCAAGGAGCAGATGGAGCAGGATCATCTGGATCATCACAACAACATAAGGAATAATGGCCTGCAGTTTGGAGCATCTGGAGACATTGTCTAGCGGTGATTTGGTTGGTTTCCAGCGGCGCTTTAAAAGACATATATATATTTTTGCGGCTCAGGGCTCTAGCCTCTCAGAAAATTGTAAATTTGTAGTTTGATGCAAATTGTGATACGCATAAGGCAGTAGATTTTTACTATAACTATATATATATATATATTTAAATGCGAACTGTATTCGATGGCGACACTGACGAAAGACCCTAATTAAAAGCAATACTTTGGGAGCAACATTATTATGTTTAATGAATATTCCTCAGAAATTAGCTCATATAATGTATGTATATTTATTGTGTCTCCTTTTAATTTGTATGAACCACATCCTTGGCAGTCTTCCCTTTAAATTGTTTAAGTTTAAGTTTGTCTTTTAGCCCCTTAATTTAATGTTAGGCCAATTATGTAAGCGAAAGAAACTGCGCTGTAATTTATATTGTATGAGTAAACTATATTTTCTATAAACTTTTCAAAGAGTTTTATATACTTAAGGGGGTTTCTTAAATTCAACCTAAAACAGTTCAAACAAGACTCTTTTCTAGCCAACTAGCTTTCCCTTTTGTAATTTATACCCCTAATGAAACAATTTCCTCTACCAGCACAAACGATTTTCTATTGTGGCAATGTCTTTGGCCTCCTTAGGGTTGCGTGTTGTCGTCCCTTCTCCTAACCAAAGAGAGAGAGTCAAATGGTGGCAAGACATGCTGCTTGTAGCTGTGGCTTCGGTTTGATTAGAAAAAGTGACAACGCACGCACACAGCCTGTTTCACAAGAGACACCACATGGCACCAAAGCCACCGCAAAATGATGACAAAGGAGGCACCTAGCTTCTTGCTTTTTCTGTTTGTTTCTGACTCCTCTATATTCAGTCATCGAGGACATGTCGTGCCCAGCAAGTGGTTATAGTTCCGGTGTTCGTTGCCAGCGCTATCCCGGGGGCAATGGCCGTGGCAGGTATCAGGGCAAGTGGCTGGGCAACCTACACCATGGCTATGGCGTTAAGAAATCCGGATGCGGTCTGGTCTACGAAGGGCAGTGGCAGCATGGCCAGCGGCATGGCTATGGCACTCTGCGACAGGAGGAGCAACGCGTCTATGTGGGTCAGTGGCTGGAGAATAAGCGGAGTGGCGAGGGCAAGCAATTCTATCCGGATGGTTCGGTTTACTACGGCCAGTGGCTGGCGGATAAACGCAGTGGCCAGGGCATCTTGTGGCAGGCCGATGGTGGGGTCTATGTGGGAGAGTGGCTACTGGATCGAATGCATGGCAGAGGAGTGCTTTTTACGGGTGAGTGAGTTATGATTAAAGATTTACCAAAGAAATTTAATTGAAATTTCAAAAATCAACTTAAACAAGAAAGAAAGCTAACTAACTAACAGCCAAAGTTTGTATACCCTTGCAGGTAACAATTAAAATATATCATAACTAAGCCAAAAATGCATTTATTTCGATTCGGAAAGCAGTTTTGTGTTAGTTTTTATTTATTTAAAAAAACTGCATACCAAATTTAAAATTTTAAGAAATCAAAATGTTGGGCCATTTTTGCTAATTTTAATGATGTAACCCCTTATCAAATTTCGCAAAAATGGCCAAAAAATCGATTTCTTCCGGACATGTCTAGAAAGATTCGCCTGTTGATGCTGATCAAGAATATATATGGTTTATGGGGTCGGAAATGATTCCTTGACTTAGAAAAATATTATTTTGTATTATAAAATCGGATTTTTTATATTAAAAAAACTTCTTGATTTTTTTAATACATTTTTCAAATTAAAAATATCATTACTCGGCCAAAAGAGCATTAATTTTAAATCGGAAAACTGTTCTGTGCAAGATTTTCTACAGTTAATAAATCTGCATACTTCATTTAAAAATTTTGAAAATTCAATTTTTTATCAAAATCAAAATTTTTAATGATGTAACCCCT
>VNJY01004969.1:0-25472 GCA_008042715.1 Drosophila bocki | reverse complement strand
TCCTTTAAAGTTATTAATGTATTCATTTATATTTTATAAGTATTTTTAACTGGCTGTTTCGTTCCACCAACAATATGGCAACCTTGGCGATAACTTTTTGAGGTGAACCTATCGACCTATCGCCAAAACGAGAAAACTGGTTGAACACGGCAAAACTTTTGTTGCCAAATCTGAGGTGGGGTCAGAAATAAATTTTTTATAAAATAACTACCTGCCAGAATGATCTTGTGGTGGTGTGGAATAAACATCAATAGACCACTGAGTAAACTATTTTTTTCCTTTTGTAAATAAGATCTGATTTCATATAAAAAAAGCCATTTACTTTTCATTCCGGCCAGAAAAAGGTGCCCGTTTTTCAAATCGAACAAATCTTTCGATTTCGATTACCGGAGCAGGCCTGAGTATGAAAATTTCAAGTGTTAAAATAAAACCCATAAAACCTATTGTGAACTACGAAAATACCCATTTTTATGGCACTCATTTCATAACAATCTCATATCTTATTTTATTTACACATTACGAAATTAAGTTGAAGATTATTTCCAGAATTAAAATTAATAATAATATAAATATACATAATGAGTAATAAAAATGCAAATTTAAAACACAGAAATTTGAATACGTGGCTGCATGTTTATTTTAAATCCAACAATTCGAGTATATTGAATGCCCTATGACTTTGAAATATTTCTTTTTTTATGTTTGACTGATAAGAAATCAATTTGTGTTTTAATAAAACTCAACTTACCCGGTGGCACTGATAAGCAGGGCGAATTGTAAGATAAATGTACACAAGAAGATCTTCTTCATTTTGGAACAATCACAAACTTACTGAAAAATAAATTAATTTATTAATTTATTTAGTAATAATTATTCAAAGCACTTAAAACTTGAACATTTCCTTCGATTATTTCACAATGTTCACAATGCACTCCGGAAAACTGACCTCGAGAATCGAGCGATCGCCAGCTAGCGACGATCCACAATGAGCCCGACTTGATGTGGCCCGGCTTTAAATACGTTCCGGGATCGGGCTCTCGCGAGAAATGTCTTTCTGCTGCTCTCCCCATTATTTCGGGGAATTTTCAGAAGCAAACATTGGCGCTCTGATGGATTGGCACGAGAGGTCGACCGGCTGCTAAAACACCCAACCTATTGTTTACGGCACTGATTGTACATTTGATTATTATTTTTATAATTTGAATTTTTAGTATTGATTTATGCGTATATTTTTATATATGAGCTTTTTGGCAATAAGAGGAGACACTTAGAATTTCCAGGAAAAACAATTCTTTAGAAAACTAGAGTGACTTTTCACCTTCATATTTATAAAATATTCCGATATTTTTTATTAAAAATCAATTTTAAAAATCTCAAAAATTCTCGATGGTAAACCACAGAATTTCCCATAAAAACATTTCTTTAGAAAACCAGAGTTCCTTACCAAGCCTTTATTATCTCTGAAATACATAGTTTTGTTAAAAAATAAATAAAAATTCGCTGTAGTAATAACGCCTTATTCAGACGAGATCATTAACCAGTTAATTCATACTAAACAATGAAGTTTTGTGTTTATTACTATATTAACAATTAACAATTAATTACTATGTTGACAATAGCTGGTATTGGCTGTAAAGGGTCTCACAAAAGATGGTCAGTAAAGAGGGAAAAGCGGTATGTAATATTTTATTTATAAACACAAAAGTATGTAAATATTTGTTTTGATAATGATTTATTTAACAGAGTAAATAAAGTTTTCATTTGCCATATGGGAATATAAATAATGTCGAAAGCCACATTCGTAGGTAGTCAAAGTAAAAATAAAAAAAACGTATACATATATCTAGAATTGGTTTATTGTTTTTAAATAAATGTTAACTTATAGCTCTTCTCTAGGCCTATAATTTGTTGAAGTGTTGATTTTAAGCAGTTGGTCGAATTCCAGATATTTAAAAAAAATAATTAAGAATTCTCAGGCTACAAAAACAGTAGTCACTTCCGCAGACAGCTCTTAAAAAACACGAATTTCAACGGAATGACAGGGACTATTTAAATTAAATAAATTTTAAATATCCGTTTATGTCCGTTTCGTATGCTTTTTATTTGAACCTGAAATATGGTGTAGTTTATTTTATATTTAATTTTTAAACTTTGTAATGCAACTATATGGAAAACAAAGGTTCAAGAAAAATTTAATTTTTTTGCCGAGGTTGAGATTTCTGTAAATATTTTTTTTAAAAGATGTTTCCGTTAATTTTAAGTTATATTTTTTCGTATGGTAAAATTTTTATAAAATTATTTTTATTTATTTTAATTATGTTTAAACCTTAAATAAATACCAAATATAACAAAAACCAAAGCTGGTCACACTTGGCGTATATTTTGTTTTCTTCACTTTTTTTTATATAAATTATTACTATTAATATTTGTAAAAAAAAACAAATAACATAACAGGATATGCTAATGAAATGTTTGAAAAACATCGATATCGATATATCGCCTTTACCTGAACCTATCGGTGGTATCGATAGTGACATCGAAATATTGTCATCGCTAGCTGCCGAAAACAATAACAAATAAAACAAATTTAAATACTCCTGGCCACAAATGGACGACGGCGAGCTGGTCAAGCTGATTGAGAGCCACAAGATCCTGTACGACAAGGACAGCGCCCGGAGCGTAAAGAATGCGGCGCTAAAGGACGCGGCCTGGAAGGCAATCTCCCTGAAAATGGGCGCCTCCGAACGGGCCTGCATCACCCGCTGGAAGAGCATCCGTGACCGATTCGGCAAGGAATTCCGACGCTTCCAGGAACGACCCGATGAGCCCACCTACTGGGACATGTTCCCACGCCTGCTCTTCCTCAAGGACCACTACAAGCAGGGCCTGGCCAAGAACGAAAGCCTGGACGGGATGCGATTTGCAACGCGGGAGCAGCGACGAAGGCCAAAAGCAGATGCAGAGCAGGAGAAGCGCCGCAGGGGCGAGGCGGAGGAGGAAGAGGACTGCCAGGACGACCTGCTCAACGAACAGCTCATCGAGCTGGTGAAGATGCATCCGGTTCTATATGATCGCCACAAGATTCGGGTCTCTAAAAACCTGGCGGCCAAAAACGAGGCTTGGCGTAAGATTTCGGAGAACCTTAATGTGTCGGGTAAGTCATTCGAATGACCACGATCGAGTTGGACTTGACCTTCTCCACTTTTACAGAGGAACTCTGCTATAACCGCTGGAAAAAGTTGCGAGACCGCTTCGCTCGGGAGTATCGGAACCAGCAGATCAACCAGGCCACGCCCATCACCTGGCGGTACTTCAAGGAACTGCTCTTCCTGGGCCGGCATTATCGCAAGGGAGTGCCGCTGATCCTGGAGAATATCAAGCGTCGCGGTCGACCGCCCAAGTCTACCAACTCTCCCTGCAATCCCACGAAGCAGCCTACAGTCATGGGCATCTCGAGTGGCGAACAAATCTGGGGCGCAGACTATCCCTACAGCACGGACAACGACGAGCTGGAAGATGAGCTGGAGCTGCCCTATGATGATAGCGAGGAAATCGAGATTATCTCCGAGGCAGAGCAGACCACGCCCTACGACTTTATCCTCACCGAGGCCACGCAATCTCAGGTCTTGGAGCCACCGCAGCAGCAGCTGCAGGTCACCACCACGACGCCAGCAATGAGCGAGGATTTTGTTCATCATCCCGCCGTGGAGGTGCTGGCCACCGTTGTGGATAATTCTCCACCACCACCTGCCACATCCGACAAGCTGCTTACCACTGTGATAGCCAACATGGAGACAGTGCTGCAGCAATCGAGGGAGCTGCAGGCTCAGATTCAACAGGAGCAGCTGGATCAGGAGAAGGAGCAGCGCCACGTTCAGCCGGAGAATAGCCTTCTGGCCAAGGCTCAGATGCTGCTGGACGGCCTGAGTCCCTTGGAGCGCTCGAATGCTGAGCGCAAGATTGTGCAGTTTCTGTGCCAGTGCCAGATCAAGGCTCTCGATGGGGAGGAGATCGAAGATGTGGCGCCCTGCCAACTATTTAATTAAAAAAGTAGAGCAATGGTTGGGGTTCCTATTAGTTAATTGTGCATGAGTATTAAGCTGAAAATAATGTTCATTAAGACTAAGAAATAAATAGAAAGCATTTTTTATATAAATTTAAACATATATTTATCTGCCTTTGTGTTAAAGTGACTAATATATATCTTAGTTTATTTTATTACATTTTAAATTTGGTTTTAAGCCACCAGTGTTGCACAATTGGAATTTATCTAACCGACAACCTTCCTTCATCGATAGACCGTGGACAAGGCGCGAATTATTTGAATTTGGAATCGGTTAAACTTAGTCAAAATCAGAAGCCAAAACAACCAGACGAAGAAATAAAATCACGCCCACGCCGGCACCATTTATTGCAATTAATAACGCTCACCTACAGGTCTACGCACACGCAGCGGCAGCAGATGGATAAACAAATCGCAAGGCGTGCACTTGGCACTTGGGATGTGCCAGCGCCAGAAGACTTCGAGTCGCTTAGTTGCCGCCTCCGATTCACACGGTGCAGTTGCCCAGATACAGATACGGATTCGAATCGGAATCATCGGTTGTGCGTCAAAGAGAGCCGCCGAAAAACATTGGGGGAATTATTGAAATAATAAACGGGTAGCGCTTTTTAAGTGCCTGCGAATGGCTTCTGTTTTCCCGTTCTTCCATCGACCATAAACTAATTTTGTGTAAATAAACGAAGCGCCCGCCGAAGCGTTTGAAGTTCTGGCTGGGCTGCCGGATTCCCCCGGGTGGAATGTGCGGAACGAGTTGATACATGAAAAGCGTGCGCCTTATTGTTGTGACACCTGCAGAACCGCCCATCTCCCATCTGATCCCCCCCTCGTACCGCCTCTCCACGTGCTCCTTGTGGCTGTCAGTGGTGCCATTAGCTCAATCATCGGCATTGGAGGCGTTGGTGGTTGCCGGTGGTTCCTTGTGCTGCCATAACCAAAGCCATCGTGCCATCCCAATGCCGTCTCCTTTTAGGTGACAAGGGTGAGTACACTGAGAGAATGAGTGGGTTTTATTTAATGTGAAGTACTTAAAGTAAAACTATTTATTATGCTCCAATTGCATTTAATAATAGAATATTTTAGCCATCATACATATGTACATATGGTACATATGCCCATCCCTGCTTTCTATTTATTCTTATTTTCCTAATACTTTATCCAGATTTTCTTTGTTACAAATTGTATTTACATTCAAGCTCATCGCTCAGTGTAATGCCCCAATGTGTGGCAAGCTGACAGTAATTCATATGCATTCATCCATCTCCGGCTTGTGGAATTTAAAGCTCAAATGCAAATGTCGCAGCGGCATTTAAAGTTCAACAGACCTTTGACCTGACCTCGAAGCACCTCTCCTGCGAAGCTGCCACTTTGTCACATCATCGGAGGTCGAATCATCAATCACCCACGCCCAGGGATGGGTTATCCAAATCCACCCACATATGTACATATGTATATGCTGCTCAGGCCCTGCTACGGGCAATTGTCTATGAAGAGAATTTGTATAATTGCCAATTGCCACGGATTTACTCAATTGCAGAGAGCCGAAAGCTACGCTGAGCCAAACAATATTCAGCATACGCCGTGTGTGCCAAATTAATTGTAATGCATTGCGCCGCATTGCCAACTCACACACACTCGCGGCGCTCTCCTTATACATAGTCAACATATATTTATATATTTACATATATATTTACATATATATTTATATATATACAGAGAGATTCGCATAACAATAAATCCAAACTGAACATTTTCGCCGCTTTGCACTTTGGAGCACTGCGAATTGTCTGTAAATTTGTTATGGCTCGGCGGTTGTGTGTGGCTGTGAGGAGCGAGTGTGTGAATATGCATTGTTTTTGGCAAATGCATGCAATAAGTGACTGCTTGTCTGTGTCCGCTCCTCGAGGGCTGTGAAGTAATTCGAATTTTGAATGAGCTGCACATGCGATTGAGGATTTCGGTAGCAATCATTCAGGAAATCAGCATAATGAATGGGTATTTCCCAAGTGTGAATAATAAGGGATTTAGTTTTCAATTGAAGCTTAATGAAAAGCAAGAAAAACTAGATTAAAAGAGTGTTTAGTAAGCATTAAATTGTGGCTTAAAAAGGCAAGGAAAAATCAAATCTCAAATTAAAATTCTATAACCAAGATAAGCCTGTGGTTTATACATTTTCCTATTAAATACAAGTCTTACTTTCATTTTAAAATTTCTATTTAAAGTTAAAGAATACAATTACATAAATTTCTCTTCATTTTAAACGCAATAAAGCACCTACCTTGTTGAATTTTCCTCGCTGCCCTCGCTGTTGTTACTTCAACGTTACACACTTCGTATACGTGATGGGCAAACACTTTTCCATGTACGCACACCCTGTTACCCCCGGTAGGCTGCAGTGCAGCAACATTTTTTTTATGGCTCCGGTGCCTTGTACGTAGCGACATGTTTTGCATGGCCGAAAAACAAAAATACGACGCTGGGAAGCAAAGTTCAAACACTGTTGCAAACAATTTGCAATAAAATTGAATGCCCAACCAGGCAGCCCTGGCCAAGGCCAGGAAAAACTGCAACATGGCGGTGGTAGGAGAGCGCGTCCCAAACTCAATCATGTGGCCAGGGGGAGTGGGCCACTAAGTGGCACCCAACCTTTGTTCGGTGCTTTGAACCTTGGCGCCATTTCGCTGACCGACGCAGCCGGGCGCATAAATTTTGCTTCGTCTTTCTTTCGAGAAGAAAAGAGGTGAGGAGGAGGCTGCAGTTCAAAAGACTCGCTTGGCAAAAGTTCAGATCAAAGTTTGGTCTTGTTCTTGCGCTTTTCGCTCCGTTTTTCATCTCGGCAGCAATGACCTACAAAACCATTTAAAATTTACGACTAGGAGGCGATTCTGCCTGGAGATGAATGAAGACAAACTGCAGAAATGGCCAAGGAGGTGGTCGATGCCAGTGATGCCTAACCAAAGAACAAAGCGATAAAACCATCAAATAATTGCAAGTACATATAAAAACGTGTTGAGAATAAAGACAAGAAAGGCATTAAATAGGGTATAGCCTCAAGGAGGAAACCCCTAAAAAAGATCATAAGTTTAATGTGAAGTTTACCAAGATTTTTATTGAAGACCTTTAAAGCGCCCTTATCCATCCTTTGAATTAAGTAAAGAGTTAAAACTTTAAGTACATTTCGGTAGGATAATTAAGAAAGGGAAACTTTCAAGTTAATTCCACGTTGTGTCCTTGAACCAGAGCCTCTGTGAGGAGTAAACTCTGACTGGGAAAATGCATATTCCCTAATGGAATTAATGGCCAAGAAGACAGCACTGCTGCTGCTCCTTTCGACCTGACAGCTCTCGCTCGCTGGCAGTATTCCGACCCGACTTTCCCAGCGTGGAAATTTGCGCCGTGTGTGTCAAGCTGTTTAATTGCACTTGTGTGCAATTACATTTAAGTAACTGAGCAACTCGACTGAAGGAGGGAGTGCACTCTGCTGACAATTAGGCGCACACGCGTCCGCAAATGAAGGGAGAGCGGGCGGCCGACAGCCTGCCCGTTTTAATTAGGTTCGGCGGCACAGCAGTGCGTATGCGTAATCAGCAAGTGAACGCCATCATCACAGGGTGCTGGCATACGTCAGGCAAACAACAAGAGGAGAGAGTGCGAAACTATATCAATCTGCACTATAAATACAACTCGGGCAGGAGGTCCCGAATTATTTATATACGTACACACATTCCATCGCTCTGACTGCACACGAGTTTTGGCGATTTGCAATTACTTTGCTATTTTGGCAATGGCTTTGTCCGTTTTGCCGTCGCTGCGTCTGTGTCTGCGTCTAGCTGTGCTTTCCCCCCAACGCTCTCCGTTTTCCGCTTAACCGATTTTCCTCGTCCCGGCAACGCCAATGGTCCATTGTCTGAGCACGCTTGGCATCGTTTCAAGAGCGCGAAATCGAATGCTTGTGCTCATTACTCATACGCAACGTGGTACGTAGCGGGAAAGCAAATGCGGCAAGAAAAAATAAAACTTTCAATGGGGTCATGAAATAATTGCTAAGTTATATGAAAAATGTTGGCCATGATTTGAGATTTTAAAATTTTAATTAGCAGATTAAACGAAACTAAAAATTTTTTTAATTTATAGCAAAGTGAAAAATTAAAAGTTGAGGATTAAAAATTAAAAAGTTTCTAGATATTGGACATCTAAAATTCTTTATACCGTCTAAGCAACATTTTTCAACATTTTATTCTTAATAATAATTTAAATAATAAACAAAGCAACACATTTTTAAGTTTAAACCTGCAACTCCCACAATGTAACGCTAAATGCTTAATATTTTCCAACAAATTGTATAATTCAAATTGCGTAAACACATATTATGGACGAAATTTATGCACAATTATCCCGGGGCATTCACGATAATCCCCAAAAATTGCCAAATTGAGAGCACAAATTTGTGAATTCATAAGCATCTGATATATATATAAAATAAACGAAACGAAACAGAACGAATGCGAGTGTTTGTAAAGACGGCAACTGCAAAAGTTAATTATGCGCAAAGTGAAACCAAATGTTTTGGCTCAAACAGCATTGCGGCCATTGCTTGTCGAAAGCAAATTGAATGTAAACTGAGAAAAATGAAATACGATGAGCAAGGGCAATCCATTTAATGGAATGGCCAACTGTCCGCTTGCCACGCAGAATACACGGAATACACAGAATACTCTGTATACAAAATAGAGAATACATAAATCTACGGCTAGATGCTGTCTGGCCGATATAAAATATATCACAAAAGCATTTCAAGTGCTCTGACAAAGGCGCTAAAAGCAAATGGATAACCAAACACAAACATATGAACATAAAAATAAATTAATCAATTTCATGTAGACAACAAAAGCCAAAAAAAAATGCGCTTTCATTTTTATTGCGAAACTTTCTCGGAGACAGGCATTGAACTTGACGTGTTCTTAATGTTTTAATGTTTTAAGTTCAGGGAATGGGTGTTTATAAATCAGGAATTTTTCATCTGAAATAAACATAGGTTGAACAAAAATTAACAATCAGGAAATATAAAGTTCTTCAGACAAAAGGAAATAAAATATATTTATAGAAATAATAATTATGTTTTATTAATAAAGAAAAATAAAATTACATTTATTAAACAAAAAAGGGATGGATCGGAATAAAAGCCATATTATTTAATTTTTTGTTACAATACATTTTCTTTAATTAATTATTCTTAAAAAACTTGTTTAACGAACCTTTAAAAAATATAATTAACATTTTAAAATATATACTAATGAAATTTCTTAGTGAAGAAAACAACCAAATACTTTCATCTTCCCTTTTAATGCTAATTGGATTTTCAAAGCTTGAATAAAGTCTTACAAAATTTAGAAAAACATAGAAATTTAGATAAATATAAAACATAAATTTAAATATAATAATATAATACATAACATATAATTAAGATTTTATAATCATTGTATTTCAATATTGCATTGCCATGGCTTCTATAATTGTAACAGAACCCATACATCTTCCTCAGCCAAAACAAACATTTGTGTCCTTAGAAAATATTTCAAGGGGAAGCCAAACAAATAGAATTCATTTTGGCAGCCAGCATATGCGTCGTGGTCAAGGCGAAGATTATTATTATTGAATATTTTATAATGCATTGGCCAGCGTCTCTCACCGAGATGAGAATATAAAGGAGAATAAATGTGTACGAAAAGTCGCTGTGCAAAAGTTTATGGCACGAACAGTTTCAATGAGGCGCCGCCGCCCAGAGCCAAAAAAAAAAAATGTTTTTTCGAGTGCGAGCCGCATTCAAGCACTTCGCCCCGCAATGGGGCGGTAAAAGGTCGGGGGCGTGGCAGGGCACTTGAGAATCGGCGCGCGAATTTGTTGCCAACTTTCTGGGCAGCCGAAACGATGGCACTGACTACAAGTACGGGAACAAGAGCCTCTGGCTCACTGATTTCAACATTTTACATATCTGCTGATTCCCTGGCCCATTCGGGGGAATTTATATTATTTATTTTATGGGTCTAGGTGAGGAAATATGGCACAAACTAGCTCTGGCTAAGGGACAATCATTATATGAATGCGTTTCCGATTTAAAAAAAAAATTTTGAAATATATTTGAGGAATTTTAAAGTATCTTTAAGCTTGTAAAAAGATTTTACCATATACTGTAGTCAAGTTCTTGTCATACCTCATCTATAGTTTTCACAGAATATATGTTTTTTTAAGTCTCTATATTTTACATTTGTGTACAAAATCATGTCCCATTTAAAGCTAAGATTTAAATAAAAATTGTGTAAAATCATATTTACAAGGCCTATCTTAAATAAATCTTATTTTATAAGTCACAATCAGCTTTGAATGCTTTTTTTAAACCAATTTAAAGTTCCTTCACCTTTTATAAACTCCCAAATATTTATTCGGCAAATACCTTGCCATATTATTTACTTATATGAGACAAGAAGACCATTTAATACACACGGCAATCGACTGGCAGTGTCTCTGTTTATACAGGTATCTATCTATGTTTAGCGTTCGTTCACGGCTAAGATCCCTCGTGATATTTTTCAATGAGCACAGACACACACGACAGCCGACGACTGTCTGCTGGCTGTCCGAAATATTTATGAACCGCATTCGCATAATTATGACTTATACTCTTTTAATCTTTGGCCATTTCGCTGGCGGGCAACGCGGCGTATGCGCAACGCGGACTTTGACTGAGGCGAACATATGTGCCATTAATTTGCAAGTAATTAAAATGCCTTCAAATTACTGCAATCCAAATACATACAAAAGCAAACCGCGAGTATCTTATGCTGAATGCAGCCCAATTTCGTTTAGTTTGCCAAACGAAAATAAAATACTCGTACGAGTCGCTGTCGTGTCAATTGCGTCATCCACTGCACATTGTGTGGCACACAGTTTGTGCCAAGTTTTCAAATATAAATAAAAGTTATATGCGAATGCTTGCTCAGTTCGGCAGCAAGGCGGCAGCAATTAATGCAAAATAAAATGTAATTATACTGCCCGTTTAAAAATAATCGATTTAATTAAATTTAAAATTGCATTCAAAGCTAATTGAAAATTTAAAACACTGGCGTCGAAGGAAGGCGTCTGTCCGTGTTGGGTAATCAGCTACTTAATGCTTCTTTGACCATGTGCTCTCAAGCATTTGGCAGTAATTGTTCCCAAGAAAAATGTCATAATTAGCGCCAAGGAAAATGGGATAAAAGAAGGACAAACAAAGAGAAAAGGAAATCCAGTTTTTAATTGCAAAACTGATTTGAATTTATAACTAATTATTATTATTAAAACAAAAGATAACGCTGTTAACTTTGTACAATTTTCCATTTATCATTTTATCCCAATAAGAAAAGCTTGACTTTGGCTAATAACGAAACACATTCAACTCTTTAAAGACTGCCATTTAGCCGTAATACCCGACTTCTTGGGTATCGTTAAAGAAGCTGTGTGCTGCGTGACTTGGCTTCCGTAATGACTCCCGTGGCCGTCTTTCAGCTGGCTGAACTTGGCCAAAGCTTTCCCGCTGAGTGTTAATTACCTAAGACCCATCCGCTTGGCCTGACAAAGATGCGGAGGAAATGGTGGGCGCAGGGAATGGCGGACGGAAGTGCATCGTCGAGGACGACAACGAAAACATTTCATGGCACATTATTTTTATTAATAATTATTTCACATGCAGACCAGACGGGACCGCTTGTACATCATTTTTACATGAGCAGAGGGAGCCTCCTTTGGATGGGTTGTCATGTGGCGGGACGCGGATGGGAATCGGAATGGGATGTGGTTGGGTTCGGCTCGGTCCATGTTCCGGACACTGACAGCGGCCGACGACGTTGACGCAAATCGAAAATGCCAACTGTGCGCTCGGGTATCATTATTTCACTTCTGGCCCCTGGTGTCGACAGATAAAACATAGTGTACGACTTTTTGGCTATATTTATTTGGGTTCGCTCTCGGGTCTTGGGTTCTTCGGGCTCTGCTTTAATAAGCCTTCAGGTGCAGCCGCAAATGAGGCATGCATTATTTGCGCTGCACATAGATAATTGTAATTGCGGGTTTTCTTTTCTGTTTAAAAATAAACGCAAATTTTTGGCATGCAAATTATGGTTTATGTAAGTCGCCGAATGCTAAAATTTTGCGGTATATCATACCATACCATAATGACGCTAATCCGACCCTTATCAATGACGTTCCAGTTCGGTTTCTGCGCCTCCGGGGAATATTCAAATCTGTGTTTTTCCCCCTCGCTCAACCGCTAATGACGTAAATAAATCATGGTATTTCGGGGAATGGAGAAGACCTTAAAGCATCTCAAACTTCCACCAGGAATTAGAGCTTATTCTGGCTTTTTGGGTAAGCCTACTCTCTCCCACTTTCCCATCAATTTCATGGCTTTTTTTTTTAGCCCGACCTGACACAATGTCTGGCAATTCTAACCCGATGCTGTGTGTGTTTTGATTTGGACGACCTTATCGACTAGCAGCCTCGTTTTTCCTTCTCTTTGGGTTGACATTTTTTCTTATTTTTTTATTGCCTCTCTTCCTGCTGGCAGGACATGTAAAAAAAAAAGGAAAAACAAATGCGAGAATAAGAGAACTTGGGAAGGTTTTCTTTTTTATAAAAAACACCTAAAGAAAATTTAGATCTTTATCATTAGGATGAACTGAGACCACTTTATGAAGATATAACAACATTTATTGTATATTATATTATTAAAAAATATGTTTAACAAAGACTCAATCAGTGTTAATTTATTTTTATTTTATATTTTATTTTATATTTATGTTTTCTATAAATTCGATGCAAAGTTTGTATCAAATATTTGCCTTTTTCAACTTATAAAAATATAAGAATTTTATTTATAAACTAAACAAATTCTTTTTTCAATTTATCAATTTTAAATAATAATAAAATTATAATTTGTATTTTGATTAAATAAAAACAATTGCAATGCATTAATTTAAGTTTTCATATAAGCAATTAATTTTTAAAGTACCTATGTTTGTTTTCATTGAGACACTTGCTTTACATTTAAGTTCAATTACCCCAAAAAAAAAAAATAGTAGTAAAAACATATATATTTTTTTTTATTTACCTTAAAACCTTTGTTTATTTTTAATCAATTTTCTTTTCGTGTAGATAACAGTTTTCCCGCAGAGCTCAGAAGTTTTTCATTTTCTTTATTTTTCGGTCCTGTTGTTTGAACATTTTCTTTTGTTTCCTTTCGGTTGTGTTTGTAGTAAAAAGTAACAAATATGTGGCATTAATTTTTTTGTTCGCTTTTGTGTTTTGTTTTCAGACGCGTTGAATAAAAAGAAAATAAATAAAAATAAGACACACGCACACAGGCACAACCACACACACACACACTCATTGATACGAATGCGATGTGTATTAATATAAATAAAGCGCAAAAGTAAAAGAAGAAAAGTGAAAAAATTGCTAACAACCAAAAAACTTGAGGGGGCCTCCCTTACACCCCCTCGCTTTTCACTTAGCACGCCTGCTTGTCTGGCGCTGTCGACGTCGACAGAGAAGTCGCTTTGCACCCACAGTCGCGTTTTATTGTTTTCCGTTTTCCACGCTCATCGCTCGACGCTTTCCCGACGCCCACAAGCGTGTTCACCTTCTTTTTTATGAATGAACGCGAATTTCTAGCCAGCGGCAGGAACAACAACAACAGCAGTCGGACGCGTGAAATGTGCAAATGGAAAATCATTTAAAGGCAACAAAAGGCAAGTAACGCGAGCATAAGAACCTGGTCATAACGCCCACTGCCCTCTTATATATTCCAAGTTCCACTACTGCTATTAAGCTAATGAATACGCTGGAATTGGCAACAGGAAATGCAGCTGATGTAGTTTTCTAGATTTTAAGCTCGCTTACAAAGTGTTAACAATTTATATTTGCAGTGAATTTAATGGCTTTTAAGCTAAAGTTTAAATGTATAAAAATCTATAATAAATAAATAATTATACTAAATGATAATATTATAATATATAATAGGTATAAAGTTATATTGCAATTGACTTTATTTCCGGCTTTTGAATATCTCTTGTGCTCCTTTAAAAGCCTTAATCTCTTTTTAATTACACTTATTTTACCCATCAATTTATGATTCACTCTTCTATCCCACTTGATAAATATTTAAAATGTATTTAAATTAAAATCTTCCCTCAATCTGAATCTTTATTATTAATTATAAACTAATTAACAATTTATTAAGTCATTTTCGTAGTGCTATTTCAAATAATTGCTGTTTGCCAAAAGGGAACTGAATCTGAAAAGTTACTTTTGTGTTTGTACTTGACGAAAAGTAAACAAAAATCTGTGCCCAACCGCGATTGCGGCTTAAATAGTTTTCCAAGCCGTTGTAATAGCCTGCAACCGCTCTTACCATTTTAACCACTTAACCCCATGTTGCCAACAGTGAACCATTCAGGCCGAACCACAACTCAGCGAGTCACTGTGGACAACAACTTTAGTTTCTTGTTTAAATTAGTACAAGAAAATATGGCAAGAACAAGAACCCTTGCAGTTTGTAATTGATTTATTAAAAAAAATAAAATACATGTAATAACTAAAACAAAAAAGGTTCTGAATAAAATTATAATTAAAATCTTGTAACATTTTAATAACAAGTTTTTGAACCCTTTTTAAAACCCTTAACTCTTAATAATAGTTAATGCCTAAGAATAATTTTGAAAAATTATACAAACTAAAAATTAAGCTTTATTTAATATTTGAATAATAATATTTTAGGTCTACCTTTTCTTGGGCGTCATATTTTAAGTCATTAAATTTAATAGACATTGCTTAATATATATTTAAACTAATCCTCGTTTGTGCCAACATTTGTAGATTAAGAAATATATTAAAAATCCAACATGAACAAAGAATTTGTTGCCCAAAAAATGTATTAAAAATTCACAAATAACCAACAATTTACGCCCATTGTATGGTAGATGCCTTCTTTGTTGTCCTTTTTCATTTAACGTTGGCCATTCTGGATTCCACGACGTCTTCGAGACGCAGCTTTGTCTTAATTTCCAGTGATAAGCCGAAAAGGGTGTCCCAACACCAGCACAACCCCCCTCAAGGTCCACCTACACACTGGCAACGCGTTCGACGGGGATTCGTCATGCGAGGCAACATGTTCGATGCGGCTGCCGCGCTCGCTCTTTCCGATTTCAAATTCCATTTCAGTTTGTCGTCGTCGCTCATACGCAACGTTGGCCGGGCGGATAAAACTGATCTAGCAACGGCCGCGGCATTTGTTTAACTAATTGTTGTTGCTCTCGACGCGTGTGCTGCGGGCCAAGATTGTGCGTGGTTTGAAAAAATTATCAAAAAAGAAAAATCATCAAAGGGAAATTTGTGAAATGCCAAGCATTTCGTGAATGAAAAGTTACACTAAAATGATTAAAAGTGTGTGTTAAATGCTGTGTATTGAATACATTTATCAACAGTCAAAACGAGAAGAAACATATCCCAAACACTTTGGAGTTTGCTGCGATTTAATTGCCCCGCCAACAACATTTTTGACTGGTAAATGGCTTTTGAAATCCCCCCTTGTTTACATTTTGTAAAGAAACTGTCTGCCCGTTGTTCATCAAGTTTTTGAAATTTTTATGAGCTGTTTTCTGATTTGTTTGTAAAAGGTTTCGTTTCGTTTCGTTCGATTCAAATGGAATTTGATTTTTGAATATTTTCAACGATAAGTTCGAACTTATCTTAAACGCACAAAGGCCGTCCGTCCTGATATCAATATCAGACCAAACTAATATTACTTATCTAACTCCGGTTGACTTTTGACTAAGCTGAACAGAAGGTCACCGTTTGTGCCTCCCACCAGTAAAAATAAATATTATTTCTCTGCAAAATTTTGAGCTGCCGGAAATGGAAACTAGCCAGCTTTTGTGTTGCCAAAGTCCACGAAAAGGTCAACCCAGACTTTCCAACTCTGGCAATGGGTTAATACTTTTGCGAAAGGTTGCATCAGAAAGTTGTTCTCCTCAAAGTTTGCAAGTCAAATAAAATTTTTAGAGAGATCTTTACGAATTGAAATTTGGCTAAGAAACACTGCTGTAAAGATGTATTTAAGGTATTCGTTTCGATAAGAAGATTAAGAAATTAAAGAAATAATAATATACTTTTCCTTATACAAAGAAATATAATATAATTTACTTTGGAAATGCCAAGAAGTTCCTTAGAATTTTAAATGTATTAATATATTTATCAGTTTCTTGGAGATTTCATTTGAATTTCACACTTGCAATTTAAAACGGAACTAAGGAAAATCTAAGATATGCATAGAGTTTGCAATGCCCTTTCAAAAAAGGGCAAACATCATGGCCTTTAGAATAAGTAAAGACAATTAAATTTCGCCATTGTTTTACTGATGCCTTTTTACCTTGCTTATTTTATTTCCACTTGGCTGATTCTGTGCCTTTGGCTTTTCATCAGGTTCTTTTTACCGTCCCTTAATAATTAATTCGCTTCCAATTTACTGCAAACATCTCAAACAGGTTCAGAGTTCAATTGAGCTTAGACCACAGCCAATTGCAATTCCCATTTGCCCTGCCAATCCCGGTTCTATTTGTCAATCGCTTTCAATTACATTTCATTTACGCCCAGTGATTTGCAGGCATTTCCCATTTGGTCAACAATTCTTTAGTTTTCCCCTTTGCCTCCGGGAAACTTGTGGTTTATTTACTCCTTGAGTTTCAGCTTGGCCACCGCTTAATGTCCTTTTACTGCCGAACGTAGGTTGCCCCGTTTTATTACCTAATTAAAGTCGAATGTCGCATTAAATTTTCTTCAGTCGTAAAAACCGAACCAAGCAGCGAAATCATTTTCTATTTATTTAGTTTAAACTTCGGGCCGGGCGTAAAAAATGTCTGTGGATGATGGGGCGAACACTTGAAAGAGATTTATGGCCCCGATTTATTGATGAGCCGAAAAAGACGTTTGGCAAATGAGCCTTGATTGAGAGCTGAATAGAATGATGGCGGGGAGGTGGAAGTGGCTGTTGTGTCCCCACCTACACCTCCCCAGGATGCCAAACAAAAGCCACACACTGCACGTGTCTGCCTGTCGCGTCCTTGTATCTTTGCTTTTCCTGCACTTTTCCCGCCGCCGTGGCGATTCTCATCTGCAAATGGCACTAATGTCACGCTGATGATTCTTAATTGAGTACAGCCTACTCACAGTCTTCCACACACACTCACACCTACGTATCCATGGCTTTGGGGCTATAAATCTAACACACACCCCTCCCCAGGCCCCTGCATCACTCATCGATTGGGGCACATGGCACAGTCGTCGCCTTCGCCAAACCACCAACATTTATCCAGGGGGAGGCACACGGTCACATGTCGAAAAGTTGGGCCTTTCTTTTGCCTAAAACACACTGAGGGAAAAATCTAAAAAAGAAGAAAAGGTTGTGATGGAATTATTGATAAAAGAAGGGGACCAAGGTTCTAGTTTAAGGAAGCTTTTATAGAGATTTTTAGATTTAAAATTAAAAGTACATAATTTTAACTAAATAAACTTGAATTTTTAATTCTTTACCCACCGATTTCTTAAGTTCTATAAATACATCAACTCAAAGAATAACTTCTGTATATATTTATAATCTTATTCCTAAAGTAAATTTCATTTTATTTAACAAAAAATTCAACAAATAAATGTACGATTTTATCTTCAATCACTTGGTGATTCATGAACAATTGAAAAAAGGTTTATCATGCACAATGAGCATTTTCATTTCAGCACATTTTCCTAATTTTGTTGACTAAACCAGATTATATATTTTGATACAAAATGAATCTGTGATTATGGAGGCCAAAATCAATTATGATAATATAATTCAATGTGCTGCAAAGTACTTGAATGAAGCCATCTATTGAACTTGATAACATGCAATGACTGTGGTCTGTGGGTTATGTGTTTGCTGATCACAATATTATACATTTGAGAAGGAAATTGAATATGTTTTGGACAGGTTTTGCGGTCAGTTAGATGTTCTAGGTATTTAAAAACACAAGTACGTGTACATTAACTCGTAAGGCAAGCTGGACCTAATTAAATTTACATTTCCAGCTATCATCTGAGGTTGGTTTTTCCTGGAATTTCTCTCTGTTCGCCAGTCTCGGCTTGATGATTTCGTGACTTGTGCGCTTTGCATGGAGTGGGTGCCTCGTCTATGCATGTGAGCTAGCCATTGTCCTGCTGGTCCTGGGTTCCTTTATGTTGCCTCCTCCTACACACATCAAAAAACGCACACATGTGAGGCTTTGCACTCGCTTTTCCCATCATCCCACCACCCATCTCTCCTCCCCCATTCACTCACTGGAGGCAAACAATTAGTGCAGGTTGTTGTTGTTTCGTTATCGTGTATATGTGTGTGTTTCTGCAACTGTGTTTAAACAGTTGGCGTCAAAATTATAATTAAAACGTGCATCAAAGTCGTAAGCGGCAGCACAGCATGTCACAATTTGTTATTGTTGCAGCCGACGGGCACAAAATTTTGTGATTTATCGGCAAAGCCCAACCTTCCTCTCTTCCGAGCAGCACTCAGCCCACTTGACAGCGCGTCCTTGTGGCTTAATTGAATTTTTATTGCCAAGTTTGCATAATGTGAGCCTGTGCCAAAGAGCGAAGGATCTGCCGCTGTCCCTTGTTTGTGGCTCGTTGGTCCAACGCGGCGTATACGTAATCCCTGCGAATTACGCACACGCCGCGTCAGCTCGAAAAATTTCGCTGAAATGCAGTGACCCATTAAGCTGCGATAAGCAACTGTAATAGTAGCTGCAGCAGCAATGAGTGACCACAAAAAAAAAAGAGAAATAACTGGAAAAAAGCGGGGAGTTCGGGAGGTAGGTTACTGTGGCAGGACATGCAAACACAATAGAGTTCTATATTGACTGATACGGCGAATGATTCCAAGAATGATACAGAAACCCGACTAGGTAGACAAGACTGATGGTTTTCTCAACTTAATTATATATAGTAAAGAGATACTCAAGGGTTTTTTTCAACCTTATTAAACACTGTTGACAACTTTTACTTATTAAGCTTTAAGCTCAAGGGAGTAAATCTTTTCTCTCATTCCTGCCATAAATATTATCTATAACTTTTATTATTGTCTAATGGAAATTTCAATGGTTAATGTAATGATTTCTTACTTCTCAAAAACAAGCAAACGTCACCCCATAGATTGCCAGCAATACCCACCAGGATTATATGCTTTATTTTTGCTGGAAAGTGTGCTACTCCTTGAATATATTTCTCTATTGTTCAGCTGCACTATAAGTGCTTCTATATGTGTGGGAGCTACTTGTGTTTGCATACTCAAGAGGGTGCCGTCAACATATCTGACGATAATCGCAAAATAAATAAATTTCCCCTGCCTCTCCAGAGACTGGGATGAATGCGAATTGAGTGAGTAGTAGTTATGGCTTCGAGCCTGTCCGATTTTTAGCCTTTGTTGTGACTCTGGCTCCACAGCCAGTCTGCTATTCTGTCAGTCTGCCAGTCTGCCAGTCAGTTAGTCAATCCATCAGTCAGTTTAGTTCGTTTTACTTGCCCTCAGGGCACTTTTCACAGCAACAACAATAACTACAGGAAAAGAAATGGGTAAAAAAGCTGCATGCGTCAAGCTGATTTTTCATTCATTGGAGCTTAGGGCATTGCATTGTTGGTGCTGCAGTTTTTCCCGCTGCATTTTCCTCTTGACTTGTGACACGGACACGCGAGGGTCCATGTGTCAAAGTTCATTAGAAAAATAGCCTCTGTGCCCTATACATGCATTCCTGTTTTTTCATATATATTTCATTTTATTCCACAAACAATGGCCTTCTCATATTGCCAATAAAACAGGAGAAACAAAATATAAATTGAATTTCCTTTTAACCGAATGCAAATGTGCATTGAAAAGGCACAGAAGCAAACCTCAATGGGCAACGATCTCTCCATAGTGATTTGATTTATGGAAAGGCTTTGTTTTTTAGCTGAAAAACATTTTCCAATTGAGAGATTTATGGTTATAAGGACAATATTGGTTGTTTGTTCGTTGGAATATGTAATGGCAGAACAGATGGATGATTGTTTGAACTGTTATAGATGCGACTATGCCTGAACTATGATTTATTTCTAAAATGAGGTGAATAGCTGAATGACTTAATTTTCTAGACTTTATTTACAAAAACACGACATGAAGTTAACCAATATATATTTTTATAAATTTTACGAGTTTAAACTGTTGCAGATACAAGAAGTAATAGCTTCTACTACATTAAATTTCTTTATTACCAAAGCTATAAATAAAATGTTTAAATTTAAACAAACTCTCCCATTTACTAACAGTAATATTTCAATCAGAATTATCGCTTTCCAATCTGCCGATTACCTACAAATTATCGCTGACATACGTAGTGATTTTCTATAAATAAACCGGTTGCCTAATAAACCAATTATTATTATTATCATGCCTATTACATTGTCAGCGTTAGAGTCAAAAATGTGTGCCTCGGTAAAGACTCATTCATAAGATACGGCTATTGGCTGAACAAGACCCAGTTGACTGTCACTCAAAATTACGATAAGCTACTGGCAGTCAATCATCTGTCAATAGAGATATACCTTCCACATATAAGCAGCAAACATATTCGCAGTTAAAGTAACAGTTTATGCCACTCCAGTGGTCAATTGGGGATCTGGATGTGACCCCTCAGCCCGGTCCGTTTGACTGATGTTTACACAGTTCCGACTCCACGGAATCTGCGTCCTGCTCGGGCGGCGTGCGTGGGGCTAGTGGAGCGTGCGTGCCTTTCCAGCTGAGTGATGAAAGCATTTAGGCAGACTCCGGACTCCTGCCCTTGCCAACTTGAACACATTCCCACCAGGACGTCCCTGAGCCCTGGCCCATCCTGCACGGCTTTATTCGGCAAAGGACCACTTATGTGGCACGCAGAGGAAGCTCCGGCATTGGCATCCTTTGCGACAAAGTAGTACTTAAATGGAGGCGACATCTGATACTAGCGAATGCTTGGTACCGCATGATATTTTCATACAAACAATATATAATAAAATAGATTATTTGGTAATATTTTTTGTAAGTACCATAGTTAAATTTCAAATAACAACAGAATTCTATTTCTTATAACCATTCCTTTGGTTATTTGTTGGAAGTTGTCAAAATTCAGTTAAGTTTAAACCAGAATCCCACTCTTTGCCTCTTTGAAACAATAAACCCCAAGGCTTCATGTTATTCAAACAAAGGTACACTTTTGGGTCAACACAAAATGTGTCATTAGCTTGATTCCCACAAATTCTCTTTCCTCGGAGCAGAAACAAATTAGTATATTTACCGCTGACCAACATTTCCAGCTCAAACCGAACATCCCCTCTAATATTCTTTGTAAGTCGGGAGAGAGAGCTCCCATCAGAATCCCTGTGCCGGGAAAGCATTGACACACGTCACAATTCTGCCTTCTGCCTGCTGCCGGCGTGTGATGCACCTGAGGCAAGTTGCCTCCGGCAGGCACCACCTGCTCCTCCTCCTTCTCCTTTTGAAACTAACCACTTTCGCCGCCATTCCCCTTCAGCTGACTATTTATAGAGCTGGTAGAGTGTCCATGTACGATGTTAGCATATTCCATGCCCGAGTGTCCCTGCTGCCTTGGCGTTAAGGCTGTTCTGTTAGCCTTTTTCCGCCAGTAAAAATATATCTGTAATTTTGCTAAGAAATAAATATATAAATATAATATAAACAAAAAAAAAACAATAATATACATTTCATAACAATAAATACAACAGAATACCTGTTAATTTTTCCCTATATTTATTTTAATTTAATAAACCTACATATTTAGCTATAGTTTTACCTTCCGCTAGAAGCCAAAATCAACCTTCTGAAAACCCGGCAACACAAGTCCTGGTCCCCATTCCCCCTCCCGCTGAGATGAGAGTCGCACCAGACATCTGACTGAGTTGCCAGTTGGAGCGAGAGTTGTCTCCATGACAATGCGCCATATATCCAGATGGGCATTATGGTATGTACATACCGATATATAGTCGTACACGCTCTATTTACACACATGTGTGTGTGTGTGTTTGCCAACTTGTGTCTAGGATGTTTGTGTGTGCATGTTTATGGCGCAAACTATTTGCCTGTTTATTTATTGATGCGTCTATTTATTTTTGTTTGTGAATGAAACGGCCAAGAAACAAGATGCCGCCGAGGGGGAAATTTAATTTTCCAGTTTTTGGGTCTTTGCTAAATATGATTTGGCGCAGCATTTCGTTATTAAATAGTGCTCCCTAATTGCCCGAGCGAGGTCCTTGTGTGTGTCCTTTTTGGGCTAAAGACACCCAAAGTGGATTAGCTGGAAATTCAGTTTCCTTTTTCCCATGTCCTTTTCGTAACTTTTTGTATCTGTTATGTTAATGTCAGCTGCTAACGATGTGCTGTGTCCTTGGTGTTTATCCTTATCAAGGCTGTCCTGTTCTCGGGCATGTTATCCAGGCGTGCGCTGGCCTGTTATTTTTAAATTATGGCGCCTGCCAAAAATGTCTGTCGTTGGCTGCGATGATTAAGAGCCCTGCAA
Source organism: Drosophila bocki (assembly GCA_008042715.1). Lineage (NCBI taxonomy): Eukaryota > Metazoa > Arthropoda > Insecta > Diptera > Drosophilidae > Drosophila > Drosophila bocki. The sequence goes on along the minus strand of VNJY01004969.1, from coordinate 2,753 downwards.
TGATGCTGGCGAAATATTCCATCTATGCTCCGGGGGGGCGAAGGACCCTAAAAACAGACCCCCCACTGAGGTCAATATCTTGAGTAGATAATACAATTTTTTCCCTGGAAGCTCCCCAAGATTCCGCCCTAAGTAACACACCTCCCCAGCCCGAACCCCTAGCCACCAAGCAGCATCCATTTGGCAACTTGGCGACTTACAGTTATTCCTACAAAATGTTTTACATATTTGCGCTTTTTGCATTCACCATCTTCCATGTGCACACAGGAAAATTGTGTCGTCACGGGGAGAGGGAAAGGGAAAAGGTGGAGGGGGAAGAAGTTAGCATACGGTCTTGGCATAATATGTAAATTTTCCAGCTGTACGTGGCTTAAATTGTTATCACAATTTCCGAATAACTTGCAAGATGCCAAAAACCAAGAAGGATCAGAATGCTGAGTGAGCCTGGGTGCTGAAAATATCATTGCAAATGTGCTAAATATATTTCAAGAATGTACCGAGGCTTTGGGGATTTTCAGGATTTCTTTAAAGGCCACAACACATGGAAGAATTAAGGATTTATGGAAATTTGGAGAATGGTAAAAGAAGAAAGAGTTGAGTTTCAGTTTTTATATTTCTTTAGTATTTTAATTTATTTTAATGAACTTTTCATTATTTAATTTGTTTCCTAACTTGATTAAAGCCTTAAGTAAGAGCTAAGCTAATTGTGTTAGCCTGTGCTTTAAGTACACCAATTATTTTAGAGAGCAAGCTTCGGATTTTCGCATATTCCCCATGGCCTCCTAAATCGAATCAATAAACCACTAGAATCCGAAAATTCTTTGGAAAACAGTTTCACTACGGCATAGTTGACATTTTGGCAACTCATCCTATGTGGTTAGCTCGTCATTATTGTCCGGCGTAATCACATTATTTGTGCAGCACCGTGCAGCAGATCGGGGAATTCCCCTTGAACTTTTCGTGAATGTCATGAGCTGGCAGTTCGCTCACCTCAATTCCCAATTCCCAATAGCCGGTGCGACACACACTGAGTACACTAAGAGAAAAATCTAAACTCTATTAATGTACAAAAATATACTATATAGATGCCATAATTTAATATAAAATAAACATCAAATATAATACATAAATAACTCACATTCAGTAACCTCGACAAAATAATTAACTTGTCACGTGCTGTGACCTCTTCCCCAATCCAAACGAGATCCTTCCGAGAAACTACAGCCCCGGATTCGTTTTCAAATTTCCATGTAATAAAATTGTGTGTACTAAGTACATTTCTTTGAGTGCGCCCACTACCCCACAGCGTCAAATATTATCTTAGCCAAGCCCCAAAGAGCCAAAGAACCAAAAGAACTATGAGCAGGGGGAACCGGGGGAATGGGGAGGGGCGAGTGAGTGACAGGCAATAAAAATGGGAGGTGACATTGCCACAGCCACTTCCGGAAAAGCCGGAAATGTTTCTGGACGCAATGGCGGATGGCGGAGGGGGGTTCAGAAGGGGTGGTGGAGCCCCAGGCGGACCGAAGGCCGAACCCGTGTGCTATGCAAATAATTTAATTAATATTTTATTTCGGACACCCTCGGCCGGCGACTCGGAAGAAAATTGGATTTTTATTTACATTTTTGCACTTACTTGAACCCGCCCGGGGCTTGGGAATGGCCATTCAATGGAGGAAGAGAAATGCACAATAAAAACAGATGTGAGTGTAAATTAAATCTCAGCATTCACGAATGTCTGTACATATCCATATATAGACAGATGCGTTGGCATTGGCCTGCAGTCAAAACTGAGGGAACATGAAAAAAGTTTCGGTCGAAATCAACTTACGCCTGTAAACAGTAAACAGTAAACAAATCGGTGGGATAAATATATATCTGCATATATCGGCAGAGATAGCTCAGACAGTTAGTTGCTCGTAAATCGGTGGGGATTATGTGCGCTAATAAAAGTTTAAGACGCTCGAGAAAAATATACAGAGCGAGAGGAACGAGGAAGCGCTTTAAAGTTTTCGACTATTACGCATACGCCCTGTGTGCACAAGGTAATTACTGCGTACAGCACCGAATGATGATGATTAATGGTAGAGAGCCAAGCCAAGTCGAGTGAAAAGTAGCTCGCTCTTGACTTTTCCTCAGTGATTTTCGCTAATAGGTTTAATGGCCAGACATCTATATATAAAGATATAACAATTAATTTTAATATTATTTAAGAAACATGTGACGGTTAGGTCATTCCTCGGGGCTCAAGGATGGCCAGGGTTCGTCTCAGAAATTTATTTGTTGTCTGAGGTGGTTGCTGAAAGAGATGCCGACCCGGTCCCAGAGTAGAACGCCGAGAAATATGCCGTAACTATTATTATTTGTTTATTGCCTCGAACATTACAATTGTTTAAAAGATTGGATTTAGTCTGCTGCCGTGGGTAGTCGCTCTGGAACGCCGCACTTCAAGGTCAGGTACATCCCTCCCGCTCGGGTCGACAGTGTCGGTGAAACGCCGATGCGCGGATGCCCCTCAGATCTCCTAGAGTGAGAATAACTGGTGGAGGCCCTCAGGTCTGCCAGTGAGTGGACTAACTTGTTAGCGGAGACCCTGAGATCTTCCAGTTAGCGAGCAGATTTGTGGAGTCCCTAAGGTCTTCCAATCTTTAGAAGTTTGTAGAGGCCCTCAGGTCTTCTAATCTTTAGAATTTTGTAGAGGCCCTAAGGTCTTCTAAGATGAGAATTTTGTAGAGGCCCTAAGGTCTTCTAAG
>VNJY01004968.1:0-48292 GCA_008042715.1 Drosophila bocki | reverse complement strand
TCGCTGAAGAGCGCAGACAATGTGCGCCAGCAGCTGGCCAGGATCATGGACCGATTCAGCCTGCGGCGCACCAGCACCGAGTTCACCTCCAAGGACTACTATGTGAACATTCGCAAGGCCCTCGTCCAGGGCTTCTTCATGCAGGTGGCCCACCTGGAGCGCACCGGCCACTACTTGACCATCAAGGACAACCAGAACGTGCAGCTGCATCCTTCGACGTGCCTGGATCACAAGCCCGACTGGGTTATCTACAACGAGTTTGTCCTGACGACCAAGAACTACATTCGAACGGTGACGGACGTGAAGCGTGAGTACCTATATATACTTACCCAAACTCTTGCCTGAAACTTCTTTGACTTTCCTTAGCCGAATGGTTGCTCAGCCTGGCCCCGCAGTACTACGATCTGAACAACTTTCCGCAGTGCGAGGCGAAGCGTCAGCTGGAGCTGCTGCAGCAGCGGATGGAGACCAAGCAGTACCAGAAGGGTTTCTAGGTGTAAGCGCAGATGAGGGGGACACTGGATACACGTAACGTAAAGAATGGGGAACGCATCGTTTTGCTTTTTATTGTTTGCTAAATTTAACACAAACAGACTCTTAACCAGATCATTAATATCCAGAAACTCCGTTTAGTGAATAGTGTTAATAAATGAAACCACTTTTTATATTCATCTCAGCCGTTGGTCCTTTGGAACTGAATGAGTATGACCAGGTAGGTGGCTATGGCCGAGGCGAACTGAAAGAGCAAAGAATGTTTATACATGACTTGGCTAGGATAGTCCGAATGGAATGTTACCGAGGTCAGAATGGTGCGATTGACGCGACACAGGCCGCAGGCGGAGAAGTCGGCATCTACCACCAACAACTGCTGCCAGAACTTCTTCACCGCCTCGGCCAGTATTGGCTCGTGCACCTTCCTCTCGATCTCGCACACGATCTGTATGGTCTTGCGCGACTCCCGGGCAGCCAGGTGGCACGGCTCCACCACCATGAGCAAGCGAAGAAAGTGAAAGCATATCCAGAGCATCTGCACCCACAGGTAGCCGTTGTCCCGCTTACTGAGCAGCTCCAAGAACAGGAAATAGGCGGTGGCCACCAGATGCAGCAGGCAGGACACCATAATGAAGAGCACCGCCACGCCAAATGAGCTGCGAATTGATACAAATTTGGGTTAGCACGGCAGGGTCAAGTGAGAACAGCGGCAAATCCCACTTGGATAGAAGCAGCACACACTTGCCAAGCGACTCGTGGCTGTCGGCCATGGCCTTGAGCAGAAGCCCCTTGTTCTTGGCTGGAAAAGGGACCAGTTTGAGTAACTCCACGTTGAGGATAAGACTGCGGCTGTCACCTGTCGATTCGCTAGGCAGGGTCTCGCTGTTAAGCTTGGTTAGACTCGCGTGCAGCGCCGTGGGCATCGCCAGAGGTTTCATGCTGATGGTCTTCACCGCGTTCACCTTGAGCGGCTTGGATGAAGCGCATTCCTTGTGGTCTGCGGGAAACTGGCAAGTAAGCATACACAGGTATTAAGAGCGATTTGAATCCATTTACCCCCCAAAAAGCTGCTGTCGAGCATGCGGTTTAAACGTGCAAAGCGCCTGCCCAGGCCATAGGCGGTGTTCGCAAAGTTTATTTGCAGGCCCGTGAGGATGAAATAGAGGCCGTAAAACGGGATGTACCAATGTACATTGAGCTCTGTCCGAAAGAGAACCACAAAAATTATTAAAATCAATTTCTACAAACGAGGTAACAATTATAGTTTTTATAATACAAATTATAAAAGCAGAGTAATTTTCTTATTATATAAATAACAATTTTTATAAATTTTAATTATTTACTTTTAATAAAAAAATTAATTATTAGTTTTTATATAAAAGTTGAGTAATAACTCTTGTGTAATTATCATTTTACATTTTTTAAGGGGGTCATCTCTTTTTTTCGATTTTTTTTTTGCATTTATTTATAGCTTGGGATGTTGTGTATATGTCCCCAAAAGGATTTTTAGAAATTCGAAATACTTTAGAAGATACAGCCTTTTTTGTGAAGCAAGATCTATGCAAAATGAGCTTTTTTTTTAACTTCAAACGCGTTTATCTCGAAACCACGTTTTTCGAACTGGCGGCCAAGATATCTCCAGTTCAACTGAATCGATTTTCATGAAACAAAGTGGAATCGACGCATAATTGTCACCATTATCGGGTGACGGAACAGATTTAAAAAAAAAAAATTTTTCTATTTTTTTTTTACACAAAACTACAAAAAAAAAGCCCGAAATCGAAATTTTTTTTTTGAATGGACACCATTTTGTTTACAAAAATTTAGAAAAAAATCTGTTCCGTCACCCGAAAATGACATCTATTCTGATTATAACCCCGTTTTTTTTTTTCATTTCGGACGCTCTGGAGACCCTGAATCGTGGCCGCCAGGACGACACCTTTTTTTTCCAACACCAAGTTTGAAGTCTCATTACTCTTTGAACAACCCTCGTATCAAGGCAAAAACAATTTTTTTATTTACTTTGAACAAATTTTAATACAATAAATAAAAAAAGTTTTCAATTATTCTTTGCGTTTTCAAATAAGAATTTTTTTAAAAAGGGTCAAAAAAACGGGTTTTGAATGAGAAGACCCCCTTAAAGAAAAAATTTGAGAATAATTTGAATTTTCAATTGTTATTTTTTAAATTAAAAACAACAGTTATTATTATTATTACTAGAATATAGAAATTCTAACAAAAAATTATTCTTCAACTTTTTGAAAAGTTAAAAGTTGAATAATAAGAATTAAATTCAATTGTTTTCTATAAAATAAGAAAACAACTCTTATTTTATGATTTTTATTGTAAAAATTATAACTTTTACGATCCCTGGTTAAATGGCTATAACTTTTGATCGGAGAGGTATATTTAAATTAATTATTCTATGTTTCAATATCTTAATGTTTGTATATATTATTGCATAAAAATGCATATCACAATACTATACAATTGAAATGAAATTCTAATTACCCGTGTCCGACTGCGCAATGTTCATATCCTGGGCAATGCGCATCCACGTTCCCACATCCAGGCCCACCAACAGGGCTATGGCCACCAGGGAGACTGCGGCCATGCCCAGGGCCCGCAACCGGTCCCGCCTGAAGTTGTTGTAGGCATTCAGCGTGTTGTCGATCTGAAAAACACGAAGGGATACAAATTAATGTATCAGAGGGAGGACGACCCGGAGGAGTGGGACTGTGACCTCACCTTAGTGAGACGTGCATTCAGCTCGAGCGTGTCGTTTAGGCTGAAGAGCCCACAGTAAACACCCGATACGATGGCCATGACCACTACAGACACATCCAGGGCCGTTACCACCTTCGACGTAGCCGATTTCATTCTAAAAGATGCACTTTTGATTTGTTGGTTGGTTGTTTGGCAGTTGGTTTGAGCAATTAATTGGGCAAGATCAAATGTGATTGGAAGGGAGCAAAGGTGACAATTAGATAGAAAAAGATTGAGATAGGTAAGAGATACATACAGTGGTGTCACAACAATAGCATTGCCTGTCAAAGTTGATATGAGACTGGCCTGTCAAGATAAGCATTTAATGGGTAATAAGACAAGAATCTAGCTTCGGTTACCAGCTCGATTTTGTTCATTTTGAGACTCGACTATATGTCAGATTGCAAATATTACGATTTTACGGTGAACAAGAAGACAATTAAAACTCTTAAAATGTTTGTAGGTGCACTTTGAAGCGATCGTAACGGGTGTCTCGCCAAATGCTCGTAAACAGGCTCAGAAAAGATAGTTTGCTCAGTAAAAACCGAACATTTTGGTCATATGAATAGTAACAGATTGTCGATGCATTAATTAATGTATAAACTTTAAACTAAAACATGACAGCCAATCTTATTCCGTGGCACTGTAAGATAATGATAGTGCTAGTGTTTTGATATTCAGGTGTAGGTGAAACAAATACGACAAATAAACAAATTAATAAAATAAAAATACATAGAGACATGAAAATTTAAACACAAAAACAAGAAGTAAGGCAGGGTACTTACCGGACGGGTATTTCCGAGTTGGCATCGAACAGCAGCCCCCGATAGGTGAGGCAAACTGAAGAGAGTTGAATATCAGTCCGAGGACTCTCCACTGCAAGCCCACCCCCACTCACCCATTACCACTGTCAAGGTGGCCGAGTAGATAGTGAATATCCAGCTGCGACGGATCTCCACCTGGCCCTTGGAGTTCCGACTGGCGGCATAGGGGGCCAAAGCCAGCACTTTGCTGATGTAGAAAATGCCGATGCTGGGCTCCGAAATTTCCATCTTGGCGTTGACAGGACAAACTGCTGGCAGGAACTGCTCTCGAGTGCCCGAATACACGAACTTAAATTGCAAAATTCCATATTCGATACCAAACAAATAATACGCTCCCATATTTGTCTATTATTAGTGGCTAGTCACCACCAGCCAGCACCCACCCCACTCCACTGCTGTGTCGGCGGGACATTCGCAGTCCGTCTGGGCAAATACCCCACTTCCGGCCCGAGTGGGTAACACATTTACTTATCAAAAACGTGCCCGGCTGCCGCGATGTAAATAATAATTAGCGTGTGAAAATACCAAGCCGGTAAGGACACAGGAGCCAATTATTTTTTGGGGACAAAGTTGACAGCTGCAGCAGCAGCTGCGACATGTCTATATGCGGGAATAAGGACACTGCCATTGTGGCACATTCTCTTTCTTATTTATTTTACCGAATCCTTCGGAGATTCCACTCTACAGCTCAAAAGTGTCGCAGGCAATTAAGGAACAGTGATGGACACACGTGTAATACAAAATAAAAATTCACTGCCAGCGAGCAGAAATCTACACAGAGTGGGCGTTGAAGATCTCAATCCAGTAACCGTCGGGATCCTTAATGAAGGCCAAGCCCTTCATGCGACCGTCATCGGGCTTCTTAACAAAGTCGACGCCTAGCTCCTGGAATCTGTGGGCAGGGATAAGGTGGATGGATTACGAATGAATGCAATTGCAAGGACGCGTTTCTTACCGCTGACAGGCAGCATAGACATCGGGAACCATGAGGCCAATGTGTCCGAAGCCACGAGGGTCGTTGTTGCCGGTGTGGTAGCTCTGATCTGGGTCGCTTTCAGTTCCCCAGTTGCTAGGATAAAAATATAGATTAAGTGAACGTTTTATGGTTAAGCAGAAAGGAAAATAAAAGCCTGGTTGAGAAGTATGCACTTACTGGGTCAGCTCAACCGTGGCCTTGCGGCTCATCGCCCAGCTGCGTCGCTCCTTAGGATCCTTGGGCACATCGGCGGGGTTCTCGTATCTGCGGGGAGATGGAAACGCACTTGTTATCACCGAACCATACGCACGTACTTAGATAAGCCGCAGCCACTTAACCTTACCCCATAAAGTACAGGGAGAACTTGGCCTCGGGAAAGTCCAGTTTCACCAGCAAGGTCATGCCTAGGACCCCCGTGTAAAAGGGCAGGGACCGGCGCGGATCCTTTATGCGATACATCGTTTGCTGGAACAGAAAGTCCTGGAACGACAGCGTGTTATTTGCTAGTTTTAGGTGGCTATTACTGGGTTCGGGGACTTGCCTTGGTGGCCGCCTCCGGCTTTTTGCACAGCTCATCGGCTTCGGCATTGCTGAGTCCTGTAACGTCGCCCATATTGAGGTATTTAGCCAATTAATCACCACCTGTTGATGTTAATTGTACAGTAATAATCTAGACTGCCGCGACCAGGGCTGAAAACTATTCGTTCATATTTAATCGGTTTGTGACATATCGATAATAAAAACCTATCGACCAACTAGAAACAAAAAGCTGTCTTTAGGCGGGCAATCGATTTTTAAATTAATCAAGTAGCTTTTACTTCGTTTATAGTTGCTGTAGCTATAAGAATAAAAGTTTTCTCAGGCAGATAAAAACCCTAAATATAATAATACTTCCACTCGGGAAATAAAGTCGAGGGTATTTCATGGGTTTTGTGGAAAATAACCCATGAACAAGTAAGAAAACACCTGATAAATTGTTTAGATTTATTTGTTGACTGTTTGATGGTCGGTATTAGAACTAATTCAACTGAAAGTAATATTTATATGTTTGTATATAAAGTCGTGTACATGCTTGTTTGTATATAATATATATATATATATATTTGTTTTCTTACCAATTAGACTAAGTTAGTCGCTTGATTTCATTGTGATCTTAGGCATTTCGGATTCCATTTAGAATTAGTTATACAATTATTTCTAGATTCTTTGCATATGTATATTGTGCTTATGATTATCTGAATCAATTTGTTGTTTTCGTTTAGTTACTGTTGATTTGTTTGTGATAATTGGTGTTCTATTTGATGCTCAATAGCAGTAGTAATGCCCCAAACAATACCTTATGGTCTGCAAAACAATTTAATCCTAGACATATTCTCATGTAGAGTGTACAAAAAATAATTGGTGTCATCTCCGCTTGCCTCTGACTGTCTCTCTCTCAGATATTGGTCGTTTTTCTCGTGGATGGTACTTAATAAATACAATTCATTGTTGGCTTTCCAAATGAAATAGTGTTAATCTTAGTAAGTGTGTGCCTGGACCTTCGTGCACGCTCATACAAATGGAAGGAGCCGTGTTCTTCTGTGAGTTAACAAGATACGTAGTGTCCATAGATACCCATCTTGGCTTTGCTGTTATTAACTCAACGGGATGGGAAGCATAAAAGCAGGCGTTTTCATTCGTTTCACATTTATTTCAGTTTCTCGTTGCTTTTAACTATTGCAAGCGCATAACAAATAATAATAAAATATTTTAAAAATTAATTAAAGAACTACAAATAAATTCAAATAAAACATGGGGTAAAACCTAAATGTCTTCATATCGCACAAGTAGGTAACTCTCAAATGGATGATAAATTTATCAAAGGCGAACAATCAGTTAGTAATTATGTTAGCGTAACAATAATAAAGAACAAAAATATTGAATACAAAATATGAGCGAAATAAGGCTAACCGAAACAAGAGCACATTTGCAAAGTTATTTTCGCGCTTTTGGTATCTAAATAATTTAAATGATTTCCGGCTTAGAGTAAAATGCGTAATTAATGGCAAAAATCCGCTGTGGTTATACAATGATATTTGTTTTTTGTTGTATCTTAAAAATCATGTTTAATATTTGCAGCATTGGCATTAAAAACTAAATAATTTCCGTAGTTGCATCCACCTACTTCGTTTGCTTCTGCTTCTGCTATTTTTATTTTTATTCATTGTTGATGCTATATGTATTTGCGTGCGATCTTCTTTAGGACTTTTAACAAGTTTCACATAACCTTTGAATTTGTATTTAAAATTAGTTTACATTGAATATGTATTGGCAGAAATTAGGTCGTGATTAGGTCCTTTCTTGTTTGTATTCAGTGTTCTCCTGCACATTTGGAAGGTTTAAAATTAATGATTAAAATTAATTAATGTATGCTCGGTATTTCGTGACGTACAACTAAGAATTTATTTATAAAAATTTCACTAGCAAGTAAATTCACCCCTCAATAATTACAACTTAATTACACGCATATAGACAGAATATCAATAATTGTTGTTACTGTTTGTTTTGTGAAATTATTGAATTATATCAAACTCGCCCACCTAATCGTCCTCATCTTCAGACGAGTTTGAGGACAACTGCAGATCGTTTTGCAGCAAGTCGTTTGGAAAGCCACCGTTGGATGCATAAATGCCGGACTGTTGCTTCTGTTGTTGTTGCTGCTGCTGCCTAGGATGATGCGACGACTGCTGCTGCTGCTGCTGCTGATGACTATTGCTGTAAGTTGGTGATATGGAGCCTAGGCCCAGGTTGGGCAGCTGGTTTAGGTGCTGCTGGGGCTGCTGCTGATGCTGATGATGTTGCATTTGCATAGCTTGCTGCTGCTGCTGCTGCTGTGCCTGCTGCCTGTCATCATCAGTGCTGTCATCGGAGTCACTGCCGCTCTCACTGTCGCTAGAGTCCGATTCCGAGCTGGAGCTGGAGGCACTCAATGCGCCGCCAATTTGCTGCAAATTCAAATACCTAGCTCAGCACAGTTCCGATCAGAACGAGTGGTGTAACCTACCTGTTCCAGAGCAGCAGCTGCTTGCGCGGTCAGATCATGCTCTCTGGCTGCGTCAAAGTCCATGGGCATGCTGTTGCCATGGCCAAGGGCCGGAGCACGCTGCTGTTGCTGCTGATGATGTTGGTGTTGCTGCTGTGGAGAATGGCGTTGTGGTTGCTGCTGCTGTTGATGCTGCTGCTGCTGCTGATGTTGTGCGTATTGGTTGTTGCTGTTGTTGTACCCGCGACCGTAGCTGGAGGGCTGCTGGTGCTGCTGCTGTGCCATCGGCGGACTGGAGCGCTGATGCATCTGCTGGCGCTTGGCTTGGCTATGCTGAGGAGCCTGTCGCTGCTTGGACGACATGGACCCGTACTCGGATTGACCCCCCACCGACCCAGTCGATGAGCCCGAGGTATTGGCCTGTCCGCCGTTATGGAGGGCAGCCCTCAACCCAAAGTCATCGTCGTCCGTGATCATAGGGATGCTGGGCAATGTCTGCTGAGCATTATTTGCATCCCAACTGAAAAGAAACAGTGGTTTTAATTCCTTCGCCGCGCTGCTGCTGGAGGGTATAAACCTACGCTGGGGCGGATTGGGGGCTGCGATGGATGGCCACTGGACGCGATGGTGAGCTCTGCTGCATGGGCGAATTGCGCGGCTTGAAGTCAACTGAAATTGTCGTAAAATTATCATTAGTTACACATAATTCTTCGCCACCAACCAAAGGTCATTATTGTAATATTAAAATTTAAAATATTGATATTTTCCTTGCCTTAATCGCTGCCCTTACTCACTTATATTATTCCGGCGACTACCCGTTGAAACCTTTGTCTTTGATGTTATCCGCATTGTGCTGTTCTCCAATTTACTAGCCGACCCGGTTCCATGCCCAGAAGCTGCCATATTCGGGACCATTCCAGCACCGTTGGTGCCCTGAGCCTGGGCCGGATTCGGACCCTGGCCCTGGGCCACATTCATGGTCGCATTCTGAACTGGCAGAAGAACTGGCTTGTTCGTAACCTCGCTCCTGAAAAATAAATGAAAAAGCTACTCGCTGCTTGGGGATCCCAATTGTACTGCACTCACCTGGTCTTCTTCACCTGTATGTTGTGATTCAGCTTCTCTATTGTGATAGCACCCGTCTCCTTGTCGTAGATCATCAAGCACTCCTTGGCATACTCTCTCTGATTACCCTTATAAACTGTATGAGGCACACCGGAACTTTCTGCAAGGGAAGCACAATCGAGTTGGCATTAGTCATCCAAAATTGTAGAATTCCTGAAAAACTGGTTAGCTGAGAGTTCAGTCACAGCAAGCACGTGTTCCTTAAAAATGCAGCCATAACAGAGATGTATTTGTTTTAGGAGCTGATAATTTGCTATAGTTTCTAAAGCTATCGTAAGGTCAGACGTTATACAATTGATTGATTGCTCATGATGTTGAAGAACTCTTATAAATCCAGTTTAATATCATGTGATTTTTCATTATTATTAAAAAGGTTCCGTTTTACAACTTATCAGATGCTGAATGTAGTATTCCTCTATTGCCCACCTCATATAAAGTGGGCTTCAAATCCCTTATTTTCTCAAATATAAAGAAGTAATCAGTTCGAATATTTTGTACTATGTTCATACTCCCTTTATTCCCCATTAACTTCATGAATTCGGTGTAGAAATTTGTCTAAAAACGCGCATATTAAATATTTAATCAAATCAAAACCCCAAAGGCCCATATTTGTGGTAGGTTTTAAGGATTCTGCAAAACAGCAAAGGGGTAAATGAAGATAAATAAATGTTACAGGGTCAAGTTACTGTGAATAATTACCGGAAAATGCATGCCGATTTGAATAAGTTGATTTTAGATCCAAATTGGCTTGTCTAATAGGAACATTCATGCCAAAACCCTGCCTTCAAAGCTTCATTACCCTTAGAAATGAAGACACTGACGTATATACAGCTAACTGCAGCAATTTTCGGTGAGCTTATATCGGCCCACCTTAGTGCTTCTTACAAATTTTTGATAATCTTACAGCTGTGGTTCTCTTCGATACCACGACTCAAGTAACCCTCCTTCTCAATGTATTGAGACCCGTGGAAGATGTACTTTCAGGGATACTTTCAACGCATCTGGGGAAGTCGTACGGAATACAACAAATCCAGTCGGCCGTTGATATCTATCTGAAAGCTAAACAAGTAAATGGAGAAATATCGAAAGAAGACGCGTACGTGGTATCCGAGGTGCTGAGACTCTGCCAACAGGATAGATCATTATTCGATATCCTGAGCCACACGAACAGGTGCACGCTTACGGACATTCAAGAGGCTTTGCATTTGATAGTCGCAAAGTTAGGCAAACCGGCATTTTATCAAGTAATTGAAAACTAGCATGATGCATATAACAATTATACATCAGGCTATACCCCGGGAGCCAAAAATAAGAATAAACTTAAATTGACAACAAATTTAAGTTAAAATAAACCTTACAATTCTAAAATGTTTTTAATTTTATCAAAATAGGACTACAGCATAGCTGCCATTAAAATAGTGGTTTATTTATCTGAGAGCCAAGGAAAACTAGCAGTTCAGTATTTAAAGCCGCTTCCCAACAGGGTAGAATGGCATTATCTTATAGCTGCCATAGGAACAATCGGTAGATGTAAAGGAAATGTAAAGCTGAGAATCTAAAACAGTAACGTGCCGAAGTTAGCTTCCTTTCTAGTTAAAAATACTTTATACTTTACTTTATAACTGCAAATAAAATTAAAATTGCTAAGTCTTAAGCGATCTTTAGGAAAATTAAGATGTAATATATATATAATTGTTACTGTTTTCTAAATGGCTTGATTAATTGCAGTCATGGTTATGGCTTATATTGTAAATAATAATTTATCTTCATATAATCGAGAGGTCGAACGGAATGTTTGGCTGCGGCTGCGATGCTTAACTGAAAACTAGTCCAGTGCACATTCGGCTGCACCCGTTCGATTCGGAAATGGACTGAGATAGGGAGAGATCGGGCAGTTACCGCACCACTTCCAGACCCACACTTGACCAAATGCCACTGTTATTGTCGTCGCCAGCGCCAAACTCTTTGGCGACTCGTCGCTCGCAATCAGCGGAGCGTTACACAAGGCAAGTCGGCCGCAATGAGGTCCAAACAACAGCAACCACAGCCGACAGCCCACAGACGAGTCTGGCCACAAAGAGCGTAGCGAAATAATACGAGTATGAAAAAGCGAGGAAAAAAACTTGAACGCTTGGCTGCATTTTGCCTGACTTGATGTAATTTGGTTTCATTCCGTCGCTGGTGGCGTCCCCTCTCCACTTCTCGCCGCGCGTCTGCGGCCTTTGTTCAAACGAACTAAGACACAGGGCTGGCAATCCATTAATTTGTATCTAAGAGCTGACTCTGCCACTGCCTACTAGCCACTAGCATATAATGCAGTCAAATTATGTCATCAAACAGCCAGTAGGGCTGATCAAGTCGCTTTAGAGAATAGGAATCGACTACTATTTTAGTTAATTTTTTTATAACTTTTTGTGAGACCCTTTAACTAGTCGTATCAAAACCAAAAAAGAAAGTAGAAAATTCCCAAATATATACTTTAAAAGGTTTCTTCCAAAAAATATGTAACTAATCATCTGACAGACAATTACCGTCACGGAGTTCATTTTCCCAACTTAAAGACAAAATCGATTGGTTTTCCTTTCATTTAAATACAATATTAGGTTGCGTGCTCGAGGAAAGACAATAATTTTCCCTATTTCCCATTTCATTTGCCTGTGTCTAATAAAACATGGTTGGATAAAGATTTTTAGCTTTGGGCTTGTGAGACTACAACTAATTTTGTTGTGCATAAATTGAAATCGGATTACACAATAGCCAACTTTAACATAGTCTGCCGCAGAAAAATAAAATAAAACAAAACAAAAGCCCTATTAAATGCACTATAATCTAAAAACACATTATGTGTTATACTTTTTGTTGAAATTTTTTTTTTAACTTTCTGCGGTATTTGATTTTCTATCAAATAATAATAATATTTAGAAAAATATGTTAAAGAGCTAAAGCTGGTTTGCTTTTAAAAGAACTACATTTTTAATGTATCCAATTACGAGCGGTTTTAAAGTCCCTAATAGCAACCTAACCGAACAAGATAAATCTGAGATAAATCCTATAGTTAATTCGATTTAAAAAGATCAGAGTTCCGTTAGGAACATAATAGTGCTGTAAGGTGGTAATACACTCCTCAGAAAAAAACTATAATGGCTTTTCTTTTTCAGTTGGTTACTTGAAATCAGCTGTTATTATGCCGAATAAACTTGAGAGTCCGGAGTAATATTTTATTTTATGGTAGAAACCGTTGACCGTTACCATATGCTTATAAAAGGTATTATTTTTTGAAATTTTAATTAACCTTTTCTTTCTCCCAGTCAGAAAATTGTGTGCTGTTAGCTTTGTGTTGAACCTCGACATAAGTAAACCCGGAAGATAGTATGTATATCTAGCAGCTAATCCGTTGCACTCACCAGAATTTGGCACGATAACAGTAACTTGATTGTTGGAGCCAACGTCCACAGATGCCATGCGGCTGGTATCCACACTCGCTGGCTTGAAGTCATCTGCAACACGAACACATTTGTGGGTCAGTTCTGGCTGGGCATATTGGCAGGAGAATGGGGATGGCCAGGCGACACTTACATTTGATGGTATGGAAGGATGTTGAGTTGTTCCTGAAGGTTGAGCCCAGCTTCAATTCCCGTACCTCATCGCCGATATTGAGGCGCTCCGCCAGCGAATTCTTCTGTTTGGTCATCTTCATCGTACTGTTGTTATTGTTGTTGATGCTGTGGTTGCTCTGAGGCTGATAAGGCAGGTTGGTGGCGCTTTTTGGGTGGTTATAGTTGTTGTTGTTGTTGTGGTTGTAATTGGCACTGGTGTGGTTTGACTTTTGATAATTGTTGTTATTGTTGCTGCTGCTGCTGCTATATTGATATGACTTCTCGGCCACGTCCGCCAGCGCCGTCGTCGCAGCAAAGTTACGCTCCTCGGCAGCGCCACCGCGTTGATAATCGTAGCCGCCTTGTGTCCCGAAACTTTTCTCGCCGCCCTCGCTGCTCCTGTTGCTGCCGCCGGACTTGCGATAACTGCTGCTGCTGCCGTAGTGTTGACTCGCAGCCGCCTTGGCCTTGAGACGCTGCAGCTTGGTGCCCACGGACTTGGGAATTTTTACGGCCGTACTCGTTCGACGTGCTTCGCGATTTTGGACAGTGGCAAGACTTTTGGCAAAAAGTGTTGCACGCCCAAAGGAAACACGCTCGCGAACGGAGGGAAACTAACGAACAAAAAAAATAATAACAAACGGAGAGGGGGCGGGGCCGGGTGCAGGGTGCTGGGTTGACCTTTGGAGACGTTCCTCTTCTTCCTCAGGGCGGCTGGTGTGTTTCCGTGGTCACATTTGTCATTGGACGTGGTTTTTCGCCTTGGAGTTTCGTAGTTTTCCAACCACTCTCTATGTCATTCTGCCGTTGAGCGGTACCACCGTTTTCTGCAGAGAATGCAAATATTCATTTATCTAGCAGTCCGACTTTTTGCCATATGTTTGCGACACACACACACACACACACACCACAAACACAGGCACACACACACGCTGGCAGAAGTGCTGCGCTTTATAACACTGCACTTGCACCTGCTGCTCTTTGACACACATTCGAGAACTACGCTTTAAGTGCGTTTTTCGCCATTATTCACGCGTATCTACCGAGCCACGGGCGTTATTTTTAGAGAAAAGCATTTCACACGCATACAGGCACACGTGCCCAGGAGCGAGCGAGACGGTCGGAGGGGGCGATTTCTTTATGCAAATTACAGCTGATCCGAGGGAAATACGGGAAATCAGAGGTTGAATGTGCGGAAAATTATGCCAGCTTCTGCCTCTACATTCCGTCTCACTGCAAATTGGCACTAATTTTCATGAAATACGAACGCGAGCGCACACGCACACCGCCACACGTAATACGTAAGCAAATTAAAAAGTGAGCGGCTGCCAACAGAGCTGGGCAGCGGGCAGCGGGTGGGGGCGGGGGCGCCGTTTGGGAAAGACACAGCTGAAAACAAGTTTGAAATAGCCGAAAAACAGCAACGCGAAGGTGAAATTTCCGAAAATCGAATTGAAACGTAGACGAAAAACATCCGTCTATATGTGTGTGCAGCAGCAGCACCAAGTGTGCGCCCCACGGGTGTATGCGTGTGCCGCGTTCCCCTC
Organism: Drosophila bocki; assembly: GCA_008042715.1. Lineage (NCBI taxonomy): Eukaryota > Metazoa > Arthropoda > Insecta > Diptera > Drosophilidae > Drosophila > Drosophila bocki. The sequence continues at coordinate 33,944 of VNJY01004968.1, read as the reverse complement.
GGCCACAAGCTCGGATTTTCCGTGGCTTTTCCGCCGCACAAACCGAGCTTAAATAGAGTACACTTGGGCTATTGCTTTTACTTGTTGGCTTGTTGCTTTTACAATATTGTCTTACATTTAGAGATGTGTATATAAAAATATCGATGTATCGATATTTTGATAAAAATATTTTAGTCGTGATATTTTTGTAACCAGATAATCGAATATCGATATTTTTAAAAATAAATATTGATATTTCCTCGTGAGCGCCGTTTTAAAGCCTATTCCGAGACGCAAAAATCAAAATATTAGAAAATTGCATGGAGAGCAGAAACAGTAAATTTCTAGAAGCATTTAAACTTTTTCGATATTTGGCAATTATATTTATGTATTTATGAGGAAGAAGGAGTGACCTGGGAAATAGTAAAAATATAAATCAGGAAGCCGCAAAAATATAAAATGGCTAATTTATCGCCTTACCGATCTCTCAAATCTTGATGCACAGGTCGATACGAGGAGTTTAAAATCCGCTTTCGCGGCTTCTGGGCACACTTAAACCCTAAAAACAATCATGACGGTATGGCAGCGTTGGTCGCGCTTGAATGTAAAGTCTGGTAACGCTGGTTGCACGAGCGACCAATGATGGCAAAACTGTTATATAAAGCATAATTAGGAATTCGTTAACGTTTAAGAACATTTTTAGATTTTCTAACAGTTTTATAGCTCTAAAACGTTTTTATGCCACTGTACATCAAGAACGTTTATGTAAATGAAAAGCGGCGAAACGAAACACATTGGTTGGTAATTTTAAGAGTTTGGCGATTTTCTAAACTTTTGCACAGGATATAATATTTTAATTAAAATCTGCGAAAGGATACCAACTAAGAATACAGTTTGTTGTACGGTTTAAAATAAAACATCTTGATTTTAATAAAATTAGTTGATTTTCTCATATACCTGCAATAGGAGCAATTATTTAAATTACGATATGTGAAAAATTTAGTCTGTACGTTACTCTTTCAGTTTTTGAGCTAGAAACAACTTGGAAATTAGTAGAAGAAAATAAATAGCTTTAACGTTTTAGCATATTAATCTCCTCTGAGAATTGGCAATTTTTAATGATTCTTGAATTTTTAATTTTATTTAAATCGGACGACTGTATCATAAAGCTGCCATAGAAACGATCAGCAAATGTATAGGAAAATGTGAAACTGTAAATATACATACAATGTTACAGTAAAGGTAACTGCAATGAAAGATGCCATGTTTTATTTGATTTTGAAATATGGTTTTATATTTTATAAAACTCCTATAATTATACATACATATATGAGTACATAGCTGCCATAGCGATCGGTCAATTTATATAGGGAAATTAGCATTTGCATTCAATTCTCCAATTGCAAACTAGTGATTTTTTTCCTTTGTTGTTTTTATTTATTTATTTATTTGAAGATATTCTGATCTTACTGATCTTTCGTTTGCAAGCAATCGAGCGTAAAATTACGCAAAATCTGTAATTAGCTATTATTTACTCCAGTTATTTTAGATTTTAATTTTGGATCATTTTTTTAAAGCCACTTAAATTTTTGAATTTTTTCAGCTGGCTTCAAAATTCGAAATTATTTTATTGTTAATATTGAATTAGAGGCACTGCAATTTTACAATACTTTCGTAATTTGCCAGTGAAATAAATTGAGCCGCATTTCGTCTACCTGCTTTGTAAAAGCTGGAAGAGGTTAAAAACAATGTTGGAAATGCGCTCTAGAATCCTGTCCTGATTTTTTTTCAAAATCAGAAGACAAAAATCTTGATTTTTGACCAAAAAATTAAGTTAATTTGTTAAATACAAAATATAATAAAATTAAAAATCTGAGCGACTGACAGCCCTCCAGTAATCAGTCGCAGAAATCACTTTTTGGTTGGACCGGATCCGTCAATCTGGTTTATACATTCTAAATAATTTTCCTAAGTAATTACTATTTTTTGCTTAACCCCTCTCATCTTAGGCTCATCTTAGGATCCGCAAGCAACCGCCTCTTTCTCTCTCTCTCTTGTGGCTGGCCTAAGGGGATCCCCAAGCAACTCTCTCTCATGTGGATGACTACGGCCTGGACGATAAGGATGTACTTCTGACTAAAATTATTATACCCTGCAAGACTATAAAGATTGGACAAAACCCAATATGCTGTTGACTGCTGAATTATCTCCAATAATTAAGCCAAGAACAAATTGAAATTTTAGGTCTTCACCCTTTACTAGAACATCAATGCCTTCTTCTAGTTTCTTAGTGGCTCAACTAAATGAAAATGTGCTTTCTAATTGCCGTTCGTTACATTTTAAGTTATCTGATGAATTATGAAATATATAATCAATTTCTGAAAGAAGATATTGAGGCATTGTTGGAAAACTTAAGTAACATCCACAAACTAAAAAAAGTATGACTTCTTGATTGATTTGTTGTTTATCCGCGATGTTATGGAAGTTCGTTGTGCTCAACTTAAGTTCATTATTATTAGAAACTTTTCTAAAGTAAGACAATTTTTGATTATATTTGTTTTCTTTACATTGGATTCTTAAACCTTCAGTAGTCATTAAATGAATAATTACACCATCTTTCTCTTTCTTTATTTATCCTTATCCTATTAGCTTATTCTATTATCCCTTATCCCTATTCCTTAATTTAATTCTTTTTGTTTCTAATGCTTATTTCTATTACTTATTTCTATTTGTGCGTGGCATGCGTCACACATTTGGATCTTACAACTTTTTGAGGCATTGAAAACCCTTATACATTGCGAGTCTCCAGTTATTATTATTACCCTACAGTGCTGAAGGTGTCAATTGGCAATGCCTGAACTAGTACTGACCCTTTGGTAAACGTACGCCGAACCACCTATCACCCTATAGTAAGAGAACCGAACCGAAAATTATTGCAACTTAAATTATAAATTAACATTTTAATTTTTTCTTATTGAATAAAATAAAGTAACAAGGTTATGTTGGGACGCCCCTGGGTCTCGAGTTTACAACGTACAACGAGCGTCTGGTTGAGGTATACAGATAGGCTGATCTTTATTAAATCTTGTTATAAAATTAGGATATTTTGAAATTGGGCATCTAGGGCAAGGCAGCGCAACTTTCGCCAGCCTCGCAACAAACATAATTATTTTAAAAGCTTCTAATAATGAATTGATTCCGAGCAATACACTATTAAAACAAACGTACAAATTGTAAATCCGTGTCCGAAACTTCTTTCCCAATTAAACATGACTGTCTCTGCACCCCTTTTGAGTAGTATTTATTTACAGTTTTTGCAATTTTCCGTTAATAATCGTTGAGTAAATAAAAACTCAGGACTAAACTTTCCTGGCAATCAGGTATGGTAGCCTGTTAAGTACCTCTTTCATCAGCTACACCTTTGAGCCTGGGTCTTTTTAAGCGATTTTTTCAGCTCATTAGTTACCAATTCGTCAGAAAGTTCGTCAAATTCTGGAGAAAGTCGCTAAATGTTGCATCTTTTACTTTTGTATTTTGCGAACTTCAGGGTTCCATCTGAGTTTCCGGGGTGGGTAATAAAATTCCTGTTTTCAATAAAAAAAAAAGACATATGTAATTGTCTGTAAATCGATCGGATGATAAAAACAACACAGTTAAACTAAATAAAACAATTTTTAAGTATCCTTAATCTGGATCTACAATTAAAATACCTCAACTGATGGGTATTTACACCCGGCCCAAAATTTGTTTTCATTTAATAAGCTTTGTAATTAAAAAATTAATTACCGTCATATTTCTTTCTTCTGGAAACAATTCACAAATTTCTTTAACAATTTGGTAACGTCTTTTGGTTTCAAATATTTCTGAGCATAACATTTTAACATAGTTAAATAAATAATTTCTTTCCTATGCCAGTTTGACAAGGGAATTTTTACCAGTATTCATTAGTTGATTTTCCAACATTTGATTCACTCAGAATAGTACAGAAATGCGGACTTTGCAAATAAAATATGAATAAAAAAGTGCATTTAGTAAATTTATGATATTCAATGTTTGGCACCTTTCCTAAGCACAATTTTTATAAATAAAATAAACAAAGACTTTTTACTGTGGCTAATAGTTTATTTAATTGTTTCCCATCGGCATAAATTTTACTTTTCCACTTTTAAAATTATCCATTTCTCAGAGAAGTTCTGATCAAGACACAATAAGTAAATGTGAAATTTGCGAATAGCACTCGTGTTATAAGTGCAAGGTGGTCTTACGTTGGGTTTTTGTGCCTTTATTTTGCCAGGGAGACTACCTTGCACTTGATATATTATGTTAAGAATATTTAAATCTAGTTTTTTTTTTGTGCTTATATCAGTGTAGCATTCCTTAAAAATTTGTTATTAGGTCTGCTAGGTGAATTAAGAAGTAACAGCGTAATCGGCCTTTGTTATTTTCTTCAAAATTCTGGTACTTTCTGTGGTTTAAGTTTCAAATTCTCAGCCTGTTCATCTTTATCCTCATCAATCCAATTATTATTAATGTCTTTATTTAAAATATGAATTTAAAAAAAACTGAAAATATATTGTCGCGCTGTAGTTTTCAAATTGTTCCTAAAAGGTTTATGTTGGACATTTTACATTCCCAAGAACTTGTCAAATTTTAAACTAATATCCCAGAGCAAAACTCGTCCTTGTAGATTCGAAAAGAGAGAAAGAGTAAAAGGAAAAGTCTAGAATCGGCCTAATTAAAATCGCATCAGCGATTAATCGGAGCGAAAACCAAACAAACAAAGAACCGCCCCCGATCTTAACACCGGATTATTTTTTAAGAGCGCCGAGGGAAACGCAAAAGTAGCTACCCCTTCGAGCACACAGTCCCAAGACAGGGGCATCCCCTCGAAGATCAGATCATCATTAACATTTGTGCAAATCCCCGAGGCGCCGTCGCTGAGCTACTGTGTTTGAGATTGAGATGCGAACTGGGCTAGATCCTAGGGAAGGCAGCGGATGCAGCTCCTTGATCGGGGCGTTAATTACTTGAGCGCTGTCTCTCTGCCGAGTGGCCGGTAGATCTGGACTTTGAGATTCACCAAATATCAAAAGAATGCAGCCCATTGTATTTCCATTTTCTATTTTCGTTCTTGTTCCCTGTTGCATTTCCATTTTCCCTCCGATTGTTCTCCTAATCTGTGCCACTTGCGATGGCTGGAGTTTGATAAACTGAAACTGATACTTTTGCTCTCTTTTCTGGCGAGAGCGTTTTTCTCCGAGAGTTTCCACAGCGCAGTCAGGATTTTCCGGGACAGGGTGGTCGCGGGGCCCAAATGCAATTGCAATTGCAACTGTAATGGGAGAAACTTTCTAACGATTTCTTGGCGTGACGAGGCCAATTTGTAGGCCGACTTCCTCCCGCGATTGCTGTCCTTGTTTTCCGCTTTTCTAATCAAATGTTTTTGTTGTCTGTTGCTCAGTTTACAGTTTCGAACTTCGCATTCGCATTCCCATTTGGCGGCTAATTTAAAAACTTTTCTTATCAGTTGATGAAATCTAAAATTGCATTTTTATGGCACTTCCTCTGCCTGTTCCTCCGGTCGGTCGGTTCGTCGCTGTTATTTCTTGCCATCTCCTCCTTTGTCCTTCAGCCACAGCGGTTCCGCCTATCGACACTTTCGTTTAAAAAAGTTGCTCATTTAATGCTAATATTTCTGACAAAACTTCGCCTTTCCCATTACTGTGTAGTCCTGTTGTTCGAACCCAATTACCGTTGTGTATCTAGAAGCTAGGGCTCCGAGGTCCCGAATCGTTTGCAATTAGGATAGGTCCGGACTCCGGACTCACTACAACAATACCATTCTGATTGACTTACAAATTTCCCAGGCAATTAAAAGTCAACGAAGAACGCTGACAAATGCGTGGAATTCTTGTGGGCTTATTCGCTGGATCTTAAGGAATCAATTACAGGCGGCATTGTTTCCTGGGGACTAACGAATCGCTGACCCCTTGACCCTTTTGGCCTTGTTAGGGGTTGTCTGAAATTGGACCACGTCTCGAGCACTTCTTCGTCTTCGATGACGAGGGTTTATACGTCGACTGCCATCAGGTAGCCGATGGACTATCACCGAAAGCAGCAACAAGCGGCAGCTGTCCCCAGCGGCCACGCCCACCGTCAAACGAGTGCGCCCACTTATGCAGATTTAATTAGCAGCAACTGGGCGAAGAGGCTATCGTGAGTTATGGGGTCCTACGCGGCCCCCTGAAGCCCCGCCCCGAACAAATGCGCCCGATCAGGCGCTCATAAATCAATTTAAATGGCCATCTCAGCGCGCAAAAGGCAACTGGGGCAGGGACAGAGGCGGTGGGGACTCCGCCGGCACGACGGTGAATGTCTGAAATTGTCTGTAATTATAGTGAAAACACTTGGCACAGCACAGCACAGCGCACTCCCCCAGAGAAATTGATTTAAAATACTCTTGCCAACGTCATGCCCGGGCCACATATAGTACGTGGAGTGCAAGGCAACACGGCCGTGTCCACGTTGTGTGGCCATAATTCAAAATTTATGTCTTTTGAAATTATTTTAATGTCTCTAATGGAACTCCTCCGCCCACCTGGCCCCATGCCGAAGACCCCCTAGTAGAGGCAGATCAAGAGAACTGCACACAAATAATGGGCATGTTAATTTCATTGAGGCTCCTTGACTAGTAATGACCCATAAAAACATTGAACAAGGTAATTTATTTCGTTTAGATATTGCTTTATAAACTGTTAGAAGAATTTTCGGAATAATGGCAACAAAGTTGGGATTATTATTCGAAGGCAATCTAAGATAAAACAAAAACAATAAAATAATATTTTCTAAACTTTTCTTTGTAAGAGAACTTTGCTCATAGATTATCTAATACTAACTTGATCTTGATTAAATTTTGCCTTAATATTAGATATACTTAATGTGAATTTCGGTGTGAGGTAAATTTATATAGAATAATATCGATCGTTGTAAATAATAATAAACATGAGAGTCATCAGATACCAAAGTTTATCACAAAAATGTATGTTTCTCAAAATGTTGCTAGCTAGATTGATCTTTCTTTGGATATTTTTCAACATGTTCCTAGCAACAAATATCTATACGTTGGTGTTTCGCAGCACGTTCTTAGCAACATTTACCTTACATTTAGAAATTCGTATTAATTAACCTATGTATAAGTGTCCAATAAGACCCATTAAAAACAAATTTACTTTGAAAAAATAACTTGAATTCCTTCTGCCACCTATTTATTTCGTTTCGAACCCAACTCTATTTCCGTGGCCCCACTAAACATGTGCTCTCCCCGTCTGATTCGACACAATCGCAACTAATTGATGTTAAAGCTCAATCACCAAACAAATATCAGCGCAGCTGGAATGCCGGAGAGCAGTCAGAGGAAATAACATAGGCTCCCCCTGGGTCCCCGACTTCCAGTCAATCTCTGTGGCGATAAATATCGCACTGTGGCAGCCACGAGACTGGGCACGTATCCTACTCCATTAGCGGGGCATCATGTCGAGCATTGGTGTAAGCAAAAATGTCCAACACACCATCGATTACCAGATCCCATGCCGAGCACCGGACCTGCCCGAGAGCTGGGCACGAGTCGATTTGGATGTCGTCTGCGACGAGAGTTTCCATTTCCGATCTGATCTGATTAGGCTTGCCACCAAACCCGGGATGGCCGACCCTCCTGCGAGGTCAGGAACGCAAACAAGTTCGCAGCAACGCTCAATCCTTGCCCCCTCTCCAGCTGCCACACCTGCGCAGCTTAATAAATAAATTTGCCAGTGGCCTGCCTGGTCCAGCCACCAACTATTTTCCACTCCCCTGCGCAGGCTCCCCCCGCTCGAAATGATACGAAAACAAATTGAAATTGGCAACTCGCTTGTTGAGCGCTAATTTATTAGCCACTCGCCCGGCGAGCCTAGAATTTTAATTGAATATTAACACCTTTGGCAGACGATCTCGCTGCGAGTTTGGTTTCCGAGTCGCGCAGCGGTTGAGGCCACTGGTCAAAGTGCCTCGAGCGGTGCACACAATTCAATTTTTGTGTGTCTTTGTGGCATTGATTTATGCAACAGCTTCGATTTTTGAACTCCCATGTGCGTGATCCGCGTGTGTGGGTTTCCATTCGCCTCTCGACACCAATTCTGGTAGCGAGAGGAAATGGGTTATTTATAAGTGTCAGCTGATGATTAAATTGGGGTTAGCCAAGGTACAGAGGGGGCTTGAACTTATTCTGGAAAAATGTAATATAGTAGTACGATTATTTTCGAAATTGCGGGATCGTAAGATCGTTTCTATAGCAACTAATAAGCAGAGGAGTCCAATTTTTACCAAATATGCAAATACGTTGTTTTAAACGTGTAACAACTAATGTTTGCGATCCAAAAACAATAGAAAAGCGCTTAGTTTGTGCCAGTAAAAGTCGATAGCCTGAAAACGGATCGTTTGCGAGCGGTTTATGATAGTTTTGGCTAAGTGAGTTTTAAATCTGTTTTCGAACATTTATCGGAACTATATTTATATCGCAATTATATAATTTCTAACTGAGTTTAAGAACATGTTGCGATACTTTCTAGGTAGATAAAAATAACCATATACGACGGATTCTTATTTTTTTTGTCAAATTGCACAAACAAAATATATGACTTTGCAAATAACCATTGTGCTATAAGTAATGCTAGACATAGACCGATAATCACAACTTAATCGCACTGATGATTTGATTCCATATGAGATGCAAACTTTTATTAGGAATTCTCTTAACTGATCATCGAAGTTATCCAAGTTAAACTATAGAGTTTGGCATCCACTTTTATGCTGAAATTTTTTCAAAAATCCACTCTCTGAAGTATTTAAAATGCAGCAGCTCACGCGATCTCTGCGAGATTCCTCCTGACCACCCACGAGCTGGACGTTGAACGTGGCAACCCCACGATCATATCTGCAAATTGGACAAGCCCCCGCTGCGTCGCGTGGCCCGAACGTATTTGACACGCCTCTCCCCTGCGTCCGGGCCAAGTGCAAATTGTTTTTAAACTGTTTAATTAATAGGAAAATTATTTAAATAGCTGACCAAGCTGGGAGGTGTCCAGACAGCAGGCGATGGGCAACAAGAATCAGAATCTAATCTCGGCACAGAGATCAGAACGAGATCAGCGAATTCCGCACCATCAGTAAACTTTGGGGGGCTGGCCGCTATTATTTATTGACACTCGAAACCGAGGGGAAGCTGAGCCCCTCCAGCCCAAGTGGAGGATGAGGCGGAGTCTTCCGAGCGGCCAGGATTGTTGGCCAAGGCGTCGCCGCCTGTGACAGCAGATGGTGTCGGCATTCCAGGTCCCTTCCTGCATGTCTCCTCTGTGCACGCGACTGGCGGTCCCAGGGAGGAGGAGGGGAGTCCCCACGCAGGATTGTGAACGGAGAACGGGGAACTGCTACGCGAAAGAGAACCCGGACCGCCCGCCTGGCTCCTCGACACTCTACTCGACTGTTTGATTTATGCTCGCGTAATTGTTGGTTTAAACGCTTTTGCACAGTGTCCCGCTCGGTGGAGAGGAGGCATGGGGAGGGACGGGCTTCGGGCTGCAGAGCTACGATATGACGCCCCGGTGAAATATGAAGCATGTTGAGGGTTGCCAAGCTCTGCTAAAGTTTTTCTTATGGAGTATTGTAAGCACAACATAATAATACCCTAAAAACCTAATAGAATACAAATAAATATATGGAAATAATTATAATCTGAACAGCATGATCCATGATCCCCATTTTTTGTTTGGAAACTAAAATCCAGAGCTAATATTCCTTTAAATAATAGTAATAATGATTTCATTGAATTCTCAAATAAACTCAACCGATTTGGGAAAATTCCTCTTACTTTGAAGAATCGAAATTACCAATGATAGCCCAGCCACACTTGGCAACCCTAATCAGCGTCTATCTCGGCCGTAAACATATATATCCAAAGTGCTGGCCTTAAATTTCAGCTTCGGCGTCGGCTTCTCACGTCACACCCCCGGGACCACCTTGCAGCTGCCGCATTCGCTTATTTTCGTTCGTTTGTCATCATTTTTTCAATAAATTTCAATTTCCAGGTTGCAGGCCCCCGTGGACGAGGGACCTGCGAGGAAGTGGAGAGAGAAAAGAGAGGGGGAGCCCGTATCGTATCCTTTGTCCACGGCGACCGCCTGTGAAATCCGAAGTGTAAAATTGATTTAAATGGCTCGTGAGTGAAGGAGATAATTTTCAGTTGTCAGATGCTTGTAATATTTATGTGGCAGCGATTATTATACCGTCGCACCGCGTCCCTTGGATCCTCGGGTCCGTCGGCCCCGAGATCGTTTAATGTTACCTACGCGTGAAAATTACTTACTTGTCCGGGCACTGCCCCTTCCCACCTTTCCACCTGGCCGAGGCACCCGAGGCAACGCTTAACTCATTTTTAATATGAATAATTGTGGCAAATTACAAGGCAATTGCATGTGCCCGGGGCCTCCACCACGGCGACAGCGAGCGGTGAATGTAAGTCCGTAATTGAATTGGCGGCCAATTATCGGAAGGCGAATGTACGGGCCATAGGCTCTGTATGAGACGCGTGAGAGAACTTTTAAATTTCCGGTCTACTATTGGTGAAATTACTATACAATAGTTAGTGTCTGAGTTTACGTACAGGAATGAGATTTAATTTACACGATCTGCTCAGGATGATGTGCGATGGTTGTGGCGTTTCAGGTTTAACAAGTTGGCTATATTTTCCTGGGTTTTTCTTAAAGATTAAGACATTGCAAAAGTTGAGTTCAAATGACTTCAGTATCTTATATTAATAGGGCGATATGTTATCACACAATATTTTAACATTTTTCAGTAAAAGGCTTAAGGGGGTCTTCTCATTCAAAAGCCGTTTTTTGGACCCTTTTTAAAAAAATTCTTATTTGAAAACGCAAAGAATAATTGAAAACTTTTTTTATTTATTGTATTCAAAAATGTTCAAAGTAAGTAAAAAAGTTGTTCTTGCCTCGATACGAGGGTTGTTCAAAGAGTAATGAGATTTCAAACTTGGTGGTCGAAAAAAAAGGTGTCGTCCTGGCGGCCACGATTCAGGGTCTCCAGAGCGTCCGAAATGAAAAATAAAAACGAGGTTATAATCAGAATTGATGTCATTTTCGGGTGACGGAACAGATTTTTTAAAAAATTTTTTTAAACAAAATGGCGGCCATTCAAAAAAAAATTTCGATTTCGGGCTTTTTTTTTGTAGTTCAGTGTAAACAAAAAATAGAAAAAAAAATTTAAAAAAAAATCTGTTCCGTCACCCGAAAATGGTGACAATTCTGCGTCGATTCCACTTTGATTTATGAAAATCGGTTCAGTTGAACTGGAGATATCATGGCCGCCAGTTCGAAAAACGTGGTTTCGAGATAAACGCGTTTGAAGTTTGAAAAAAGCTCATTTTACGAAGAACTTGCTTCACAAAAAAGGGTGTATCTTCTAAAGTATTTCGAATTTCTAAAAATCCTTTTGGGGACATATACACAACATACCAAGCTATAAATAAATGCAAAAAAAAAAAAATCGAAAAAAAAAGTTGCCCAATGAGAAGACCCCCTTAAAAGTTCTAAACAAAAACGAAATGAGAAAAGTTAAGATTAATTTACTGATGATCACATTTTCATTTTATGCAAAATGTGCAAGATTTCTACACACTTTAGACTACTGCTTTGTTTTTTACAAACTTTACAACTTCAAAAATCCATTCTTGATTGTTATTTACTTTAATTACTTCCTTTGACAATCGTTTAAAATTGGAAATGCTCTGATCCACATTTGAACACTGTATTTTTAGCCACAAGGCAAAGATTTTTGTTCAGGTATTTTACATACTCAAAAGTATATTATTTTTGATGAAATATTTCCAAGCTATTAACATGTCCAGTTTTCACCATCCTAAAGCAAACATTTCCGAATATTATTTAAATTGAACATCATCTTCACTAATTTCTGATTGACCAAGCAAATGAACGCCTGATCCCAAAGCACTTAAAGCTAATTACCCACACGTTCCACAAAAGGGGTTCATTCACGCGGCGTCCAGATTTATGGCGCAAAATTAATAATAATTTCAACCGAATTAATAATGGCCAATGAAGACTGCTTTAGGGCCAGTTCCCAATGATTAACAATGTGCGCACGTTTCGAAATGGAGGACCATAAAGTCCAACACGATTTGGCTGTTTGTTTACCATTTCTAATAAGCTGCAGCAGTGCCTCATAATGCGTCTGCCCAGGCGCCTGGAGGGCCATTGGCACCGGCGGGAGGTTGTAGGTTGGAGGTTGGGAGGCCTTCAGTTGGAGTCGGAGGATCGTTGTGCGCCGGAGGCCCCTCATGGGTCGCCCAGCAGGTGTCCGGCGGAGAGTTTAGGGCCGCGTGTGCCAGCCTCGTTATTGTCTTCATTCTTAACACCAATGAGGGAACGGGGAACTGCTATCCGGGGCCCCCCATCAAACAGATGACGCTGATGTGACTTTCTCCCCCTCGCTCTCTCCCTCTCCACGCTGAGGACGGGTCATCGTGGACCACAGAATTTGGTGTTGATCGCTGCATTGTGGGTTTTGTTGCCGTTGCCTCGTTTTCCTCATTCATGTTCGACAAGATTTTTATCGCACTTTTTCATTAACATTTTGTGGGATCTCTCGTATCTGTATCTGTGTCCGCTGTTCGCCGCCTCCCTCCAACTTTGTTTTATGATCATCTTTATGTGTTTTCTCGTTCCTCTGGCCTTTCCAACTGTTGTCGTTGCCGTCTGTCTCTCTAATTCCATTGAAATATGATCTGTTATTATGTAAATTTTACGATTTCCTAATTTTTTAACACTTATTTTGGCTATTCGGTGACTATCGAAGACCTGGCGCCAAAAACGTATCCGACGGGGTCTGTAAGCTGTAAGCGATACGGAAATCGCCAGCGGGGGAGATCAACGAGGAGGATCTGGCCGATTTTGATCAGGTGCATCAGCTCGGCGCCCCATCAGTCCATCAAATTTCAGGTATTTGACTATATTATCCTCTGATTTCCCATTTTCGTAATGTGTGGTCCATGGTGAGATCGAGCTACCGATAGATGTGACTGCAATGCAATATGATCCTATGCAATTTGATATTTTTAATGTGAATTTTACTAAAATCATGATATGATTTATTGTTCGAAAATTTGTTTATACATTTCATGTTAAAAATGTCAATTTGTGATTGCAGCTCATTTGGGAAAAATAACTTTAGAGCGTGGTTTTTGTAAGTTATTGTAAGCTATGTATGTTCATATCGCAAAGGTTCACTTAATATTTTATTATTAACATTATTAAAATACCAACTGTTAAATTACATTTAGCCATATGTTTACATTTAGCTTAATTTTAGTGCATTCATTTAAACCAATAACTTTGCCACAAAAGAGTAAAAAATAAGGTTTAATTAGAAATGTTGACATACAGCGTATTGTGTGTGGCGGTAGTGAAATTTTCGGACAGTACTTCACCCATGTTATAATCTTCAACTGTTTTAAATGAAACTAATAAATTTAACAAGAAAATTAGTCAGCTACCATTAAAAGAATATAATAAAACAATATACATATTATAATTTAAATTTTATTATTCAGTTCTCTACACAGATTCCCCTGTTGCGCTTTCCTCCTGAATAATCTCTTAATTCCCATCCTTCCGGAAAAATGTGCAATCAGGGTCCAGATGAAACCAAAGATACAGGAATGTGCGGAGAGACGGGGCCGTAATTACAATTATACGTGAGATACCAGAATCAAATGCACTAGATAATTAAAATGGGATTGCCGGTGCGGCAGGCTCAGTGCTGCCAGCGAGTCCTGCAAGCGAGCATCCTTTGCTTCCCGGAGAAGGAGTTCACGGGGTGGAGTGGCGATGCAATTACAGTTACCTCCGATTTCCGCCTTTCAATATGGCGATCATTGCGCATGCGGTTCGCTGGCGGGGGACCAACGACTGACCAATCAGCGCTTTGTTGTTGCGCCACTGCCGCTGTGTACGTGAGTGTATCTGTGTCTCGAAACAGGTAACTTGAGGGGGCGTTCTTACGGCCAACCTGTTTACGCTCTCGCTCTTTCGCACGCTGCCAGTGGCTGTCAAACCCCAGTCAACGATCGCCCAGAAGAGAGCAGAACTAGAGAGAGAGAGAGCGATGCAGGAGGCGCACAGTCGCATCCTTACCCTAAAGTACGATTCATCACTAATTCATAATTAATTCATCGGTAATTGATCAGTAATCTACCTACGTACACGTTGGTGTTACTTATGGAATTAACATTGGCAAGCCTTAGCTGTCAATAATCAATAATAATTATTTATCAAAAATTTATATTAAAAATTCATCAACGTTTTTTCTTAAACTTTCTTTTTTTCGTTTTCTCTCCAATTTAAAACTTGCTGCTATATTATTTTTCTGCCACATAAAATAAAGAAAATCTTACAATTCGAACTATTGAGTATAAAAGTAAATTTATTAAGTTTACATATAATTTTATTTAGTTTTAAATCTCTGTTTACTGCAGTTTTAATTATCTTCAATAGTTCAATTGAATCTACTGTTTGTTAAATGTGATTTGTTAAACAATAATAATTAATCCCCACTTGACACTTTAAACACCACAATGTAGTAACTTTTCGGTCACCGCCACTGTAACCAAGTCTTTTTATCTTTCTCGTTGTACAGTTTGAGAGCCACATTGCCGGCTCACCCCCATCCTTTGTCGCACACACACACGCGCACGACACATGTCCGCCATCTCGCTCTAGCACACTCACACCGGCGTCAGCACCAACCATTTTTCGTTTTCAGCCTTCTGTTTTGATAGAGCGAGACAGCCGCGGAAGTCGCACACAGATACACGCTCTCATAGATACCCGCACGGCCCAACAGCTGCTGGCCAAAGATACATTCAGTTTTGTTTGGGCCGTCGAGCGATCGAGAACGGGAAGCAGCGCCAGTCCAGACACATGTACGGATACGGATACGCCAGTTGATTTTGAAATTCCGTCGCGTGCGGTTCGCTGCCCGATCTCCCGCCCGGATTCGCACAAATGTTTAAACCCACTTTCCGATCGAATAAATCAAGCGCAACAATCAAAGCACAAAACACCAGCAAGGAGCCAGAAGCAGGCCAATCACTCCGGTGGCGGCCATATTTTGTTGGCACTGTCCCCGCTGATTTCTACCCCGTTCCGTTTCCCCTAATTGCGATTGTGTAGGGCCATTTGTCCAAGTCACGGCCGAACAGCAAAGAGCTTGCTCGCGAAAATAATTTGCAACACGTGTTGACACAGTGCGTCTGATAAATGTGTGCCCGGCACAGCCCTGTGCGCGTGTGTAAGTGTGTGTGCCAGTGTGTGAGAAGAGGCCCCGGCTTCGATCTGAATAGTTTGGCCAAAGCTGAAGAAAACCACGCGGCGATATCATCGTTTGTTTCGTTATGCCACTGCTAACACTTGCGGATATATCGAAATCAGAGTCAGAAAGAGAATCAGAGCCAGAGAACAGCAGCGGCGAAAGCACAAATCCCCACAAAAGGAACAACAAACAATAACTAGAAAACAAACACGGATACGTATCAACAATAAATAATCAAAATACAGGTGAGCCACATATTGGGTTTCGTCGTATCTCCAACTTGCCGACGGCAAGAAGGCAACTTTCCCTAGGAGTTCTTAAGAAAATACATAGGCATACATATAGAATTCCGAATTTAAAGACAATTTCTTGGGTGAATTCATAGTTTATTTATATTTATAATATTTATGATGAGTCTTAATGCCAGCTATAAATAGTTTACAGATAATAGAAACCCATTTTACTTTGATTTAGAGTATTTTATTGGTTATGTTTGGAAATATTTAAAATTCTTATTCAACTCAGCATTAGGAATATCTGGAGATTAATTTTAATATCTGACAAACGAAAACGAAGATCAATACTGACATAAGTTTTTGCGAAGAGCGCTCTTATAATTCCCAAGTCTGAATTCTGTGGCACAGGGCAAATGTTTCACTTTGATCGTTAACTGAAGAAGAGCTTTCGTAACGGAAGCGATTTTACTGATGCACTTGCTTTCTGAAAAAATCAATCTGTCTATTAAAGCAGAGCTAGAACTAATTGATCAATTGATTCTCTTGTTCCAATAAAAAGCAACACATCTGTGTGGAATTATAGTTTAAATGAAAGAAAAGTAAATGAAAAGTGATAAATCAAATTTTAGTAAAAGCATCAGCTGTTTCTGCAATTGTCAATTATCAAGTACTTTAATGTTACCTGTAATGTAATAAATCAAGAACCTAAAAGGAAAACATTGTATAAGAGGTATTAACTAAAGATAAGGTAACAGTTTTAACCTGTTTTTTATATTTAATATTATTAATGTTTTAAATATGCAACAAACCAACCCATTTCTAACGAAGCAATCAGTCATAGAAACCACTTGATTCACAACTTATTTGGCAATCTCAATTGGGGAAGGAGAATGCCAGAGTGCAATTTGCCGTTTGGCGGTTCTGGCATTGGCGAATTCCAAATTGCCAGCCGCCATTAGAAACACAACTCGGGGCACTTGAAAAATACTACATATTGAAGCTCAAGAGATGCATGTCCAACACACACACGCGGATATTTGGGAAATATACTTGTTTACACACAGCAAATGCAAATTTCTGTTGTTCTATCCACCCCTCGATGGCCAGGCAGCTAAGTGCCTGCTAGCCCCAAGTTGGATATAGTTGAGACCACCACACAAATTTATTAATTAGAGAAAGTATGCGATGGACGAGTCGCAGGAAAAACAATTTCCAGTTGTCATTCATTCATCACCGAGGTGCCTCACGCGCGCATCTCGAATTTGGTACTCGAATCCATCGGAAACATTTGTTACTAGTGTTTATTTTTAAAATGCTTTGCTTTATCATGCCGATTTCTGCCAGAAATTCGAAATAATATTAACTTATCGTGAGAGTATCGCTGCTCTCAACGAAACACAGCCGGGCGAAGACATCAGATCCACCGTTGAGTGGGCGTGGACAAAAATCTGTTCGCCTGCTGAGTGTGCAAATTTTTTAAAAGACACAGAAAGAAAAAGAAAGAACCAGCATTCGAAAGGATTCTGTTGTATTTAAATACAATTTTCATCAGATTGGTGGTAATTAGGGAGATAATCAAACCGATGAGCATTCAAATATTACTTTGTCCTTTGTCCTATGCTGTCAAAAACTAAAGGTCATTTGATGTATAAAGAAAAATCTGGGGTTTTATAAACAACCCATTAGAAGTATATTTGAATTTGGAGAGCTATAGGTTTAGCACCCAGGTTAGTGCTGAAATCAGTTCGATATTCTCTACTTGAAATAGATAAATTGGTTGATAATATGGGCCAAGTGTATCTAATCGATTTTATTTTGGCTTAGTGTATATTTTACGATTCGTCATTTATAGGAATTGGCCAGCGCGTGTTTGTCGTCAGAAGTCGCATGATTAATTGAGTGCGGAGATGGGAGCAGATGTTGCGTGCGATCTTGTGTGGCTATGCGTATTTTCGGTTATTGGACGAGGGCATATTCGCCGCAGGGCTTCTGGGGTTATCTTCCATCTCGGAAGTGGTCAGATTGAAAAGTTTACGCATTCCATTGCGCCAAGACTCGGGCCAGAACAGATGCAGGCGGCCAGATACGCAAGCTTGGCCACGGCGGCTTTGATCATTTTACGCACCGGCGTACTGAATCGGCCGTAATTGGAGGGCGAGGGTGCGGGACTTTCGGCAAATTCATCTGGGTTTCATTCAAAACTTTGGCAAATGTAGCGAAGCAATGCGACAAGTAGCGAAGATGCAGCGCACATGCCGAGATACAGCTGTGCGGATACAGATACATGTGTGTGCAACCCATTAAATTGACAAATTTCATTCATTATGCTGCGTTCTATTCGATTTCTTTGTGCGTTGTGGGTTGTTATTTGTGGGCTGTGCGTTGCTCCCTTCACGCGGCAATTAAACGCAAAATGTTAAAAATACTTTTGCTCGCCCATATGCACTTGCCTTGCCCACGAGTGTCTCGCGGATAGCGCTTGTCTTGGTCTTGGTCTTGGCCATCCGGCTGCTAACTAATCCCGCTGCTCGGTTTACACGGAACGGCGACTGGCCCACAACAGGTTGCTTGGCACAATGCTTCCCATTTGATTACATTGTATAAACACAGACGCCGCCACAGATGATTTCGGTTGTAGTTGCTCAAAACAGTCGCAAATCTGCTCTGGACTCTGGTCTCCGGACTCAGGAGGAGCTTCTCCCCAAACAGTGCCTCGGGCCAGTTTACTTACGGAGCTCTCGGTGTGAGCAGCTCAGCAATCTGGTCTTGGTGCCGCCATTCAATCCATCAACAGGTCGCCAGACAGGCCAGAAAAGTGTGTCTGCTTTTATTGTAAGTTGAGTTTAATTACAAACTAATTAGGCAGCAACAATTCAATTTGATTAACAGCCCCATAGACCGTCGCGTCGCATCTCATCTCAGCTCAGGTGAGGCTTAGGTGTCCGCTTTCAGAGATTCCTCGAGATTCCCCCGCCTGCAGACACAATAACACTCAAATTAAAATCTTATAAAAGTCAAAATAAACAACGGGGCAGCTCGGGAGAGTCGGGGGAATGAAAATAGAGGGCACACACAAAGTGGGATCACAACCAGAAACAGAAATCCGATAGATAGCCCAGCACTGGAAATAAATTACAAAATTTGTAAAATAAATTAATTTAATTTTGTTCGAATGCCACAAAAGTCAGGCAACGGGCAGTCAAGCGACGCACTCGATAAGACATCTCGCGCGGGGAATTGAGAGGCAGCCAAAAGATGCAGCCCGATATCGGGTAGAATATCTCACCGAGGTTGCTGCCGTAGCTGCTGGTGTTGTGTGATGCGGAATGGTCACCACATTCTCTGCGGGGGCAGGGACTTCAACGCCGTGCAACGGTACAAGGCCATAAACGTTGGTATGCTATCTCTAAGCTACTATACAGAGCTTTAAAGTTGACTCGAAAGGTGCTTAAAGTGATGAGGCGATCTTGTGATCCATAAAAGTCAAGAACGTGTCGATATTCATTGAGGGACAGTAACAGGATTAACTCTTTCTTGTCTTTAAACCTTCTTAGTTTTAGTTTTAAATTGTTTGTGGCTCCTTATTAATTATTCAAGAGCCTCATCTATCGTCACACTTTGATCTGAATAATTAAATTAATATTTACATCTTTATGAAGGCTAATGGTATCATAATGACAATGCTTAAACATCAACAAAAGCGTAAAATTAGAAGGCAAAAGGTTTTTTGATTGGGGAAAGATCAGGTTATATGTTAGTTGCTATTCATTTTTTTGTATAATTGTGAATGCGAACAAGCTAAAATATGTTGTTAATAACTTATCTGATTTTCTCTAGGAATAAACTTTCAAGTGTCTGTCTACTTTTCAAATGGCGACAGCTACAGGGGCTTCTTTGTTAATTAACAAATTAAATATAAATAGAGCAAGAAGGGAAGCTAACTTCGGGAAATCCAAGTTTGTAGCAGTTAGCAGTTTCCTTTTTTATATTACATTAGATATTTTCTTATATAAAAATATACATTTAATCTACAGTGTCCCAAATAATATGTAGTTTAAAGTATAGCGGCGCCTTAAAATTAATTATAGAATTAATTATTATAGATTTAATTTTCGATGCTGAATTAACTTTATTTCTGTTGCAGATCATAAACGTTATATTAACTTTGATTTGACATTAAAAATCACATGAACTTGGATTACATCCTCAAACTGTAACCGATAGCTCTAGATAGATTGTTTTTGATAATAACTTGAAATATGGGCGCTATTTAACAGTTTATCAGTACTTTTTCAGTTTTGACAAAATTGGAAATGAAATAAAGAAACATTAAGAGATATATACAAACTTTAAATATCCTTTAAATGTCTATTTCTACGACTATAGAGAATATTGTTTTAATTGTCATTGCTTAACAGTTAATGCTTAAAAGTTATTAGTACTGTAATAGTATTAAATATTCTAAACTAAACAGATCGATCAGGAAAAAGCCCAATTGGCTGTCATTATATTATCCATGCATTGGCATAATAGTATTCATTCCACTCGGGGCACTGCAGTGTATCCATCGGATACAATCCACTTGTACGCGCTGCTGTATAGGCAAAACAGATTGAAAATTTATCGCGTATTTCGTTTCACGTTCGCATATTGCTTGTTTACTTGCGTCAAACATGAAACGGCCAGAAGAAATACAAGCACAAAGAGCAGAAGAATCCCAACGAAATGAAGAAATGAGGAGAAATCCACGAGGAGGCGGCTGCGGGGGATCTGGCCTAGGCCGATGACTCAAGAGCAGCCAACTTGGCGTTGGTATTTTCGTTACAGCAGCCAAACCGAAATCTCTATTTTCTTGTTTTGTATATATAATCTGCCACGGCACACACGCGAGAACTGAAACTGAAAACAGATCCAAGAATATCTCGGCTCGATACAAGAGAGAGTGGGGCGTCGGCGGGGCTAGGGGATCTCGGATCGTGGGCCAAGGGGATGTGTATCTATATCAGTTTATCTGGACAGTCTGGCCGCGAGCAGAGATCGATTGCAAATATCAAAATATCTATAAAATGCAGCCGAGATATTCTATCTGGGGGATACATTCGCACCCTCTCG
The DNA here is from genome assembly GCA_008042715.1 of Drosophila bocki. Taxonomy (NCBI): domain Eukaryota; kingdom Metazoa; phylum Arthropoda; class Insecta; order Diptera; family Drosophilidae; genus Drosophila; species Drosophila bocki. The sequence continues at coordinate 13,182 of VNJY01004968.1, read as the reverse complement.
CTCCCTCCCGCGCGACAGCAGCAGCAGCGTCGTCGCCGCCGTCGTTTGGTAATTTTAGAAATATTCTTAGAACCGAATACAGAAATCTGAAATCAGAGGAATACCGAAACACCACGCGCCCCATATACACGTATATTGTGTAAAGAGTTTATTTTTGTAAGAGATCTCTCGGTCGGGTGCGGACAGGTTAGAGAGCTCTGGCTATGGCCAAACCATATTTCCGATAATCGAACATCTCGCATCCGTAAGTGCGCTGCGACTTAGTTAATCATGTTTGACAACATGGGGTCGGCTCGAGGTTGTGTTTTGATTTCGAATTCGATTTCGATTTTGAGTTCAATTTAGATCTGTGATCTCCCATCTCCTAGCGCGCTGCTTATGAATATGGAAAATCGAAGCAGACACGCTTGTTTTGTTTAACATTTGTGCAAATGTTGCGAGGGGCGAAAATCGTTTTCATTCAATGGTAATTTCCACAGTTTTATGTGTCTCAATTAGTGTTGTTTCAATAATAATCGAAAGGGGCCATAAAAAGATGAAAAATCTTTGGATTAATTTGTATGATAACTGTGGTGTAAATTTGTTTAGAAAATGGGTTGTTGCAATTGGATTATATGGTACGTCGTGTGCTGTGGGTGATAAAGTAACCTTTAAAAAAATGTAGTGAGAGGTCTAGTTTAATTTTACAAATAAAAAACATATTTACACACTGATCGCAAGGATTATAGACACAGCTGTTTCAATGCAACAGTGAATTGTCATCAGTATATTCTTTGTTTTTTCTGCTGAAATTCTTCCAGCTAAAATATTATTTTATTCATAATCTTATACTTAAAATACTATATCTTGTATGCCCTTTTATTTCCATTCCAGCGCTCAAACTACCAAAGAAGCAAACTTTAGATTAGTCTATTTAACGCACTAGAAATCCCTTACTGAACATAGAGGAGACCTGGCGGAGACCTCCTGGAAAGAGTACCCCTTGAAGACCATTCAAGTGCAGCATCCGGAGGAGCTCTGTTTCTCGCACAAAATGCTACAGCATCCCGCCACAGATTTCTACGATTTGGCGGCGGCCAATGCGGCCGCTGTCCTCACCGCCCGCCACACGCCCCCCTACAGTCCCACTGGCCTCTCTGGGTCTGTGGTTCTGCACAATAATAACAACAACAACAGCACCACAAGCAATAACAACAACAACAGCAGCAGCACTCTGGACATAATGACGCACAACGGAGGAGGAAGCGGAGGACTGCACCTGAACAGTGGCAGCAACGGCAGTGGTGGCGGCGGAGGAGGGCTGGTCAGCGGGGCAAGTTCCGGGGGTAGGGAGAATTTGCCCAGCTTTGGCTTCACCCAGGAGCAGGTGGCCTGTGTCTGTGAGGTAAGTTGATGGCGGAAAAGCCTATGGAAAGTGTCAAGTTTTAAGATGAAACAATTATAAAGCTGTTAGGTTTATTAATAATGAAATTCTCATATTCCTTTTATTTATTATTTTTTATCAATGTTATCCCTTAAAAAAGGCTTGATATATATTATAATTGTTTTCTAGTGTGTACAAAATATATAGACATATTCCTTCGTATCTCGGGAATTTTAAGAGGTACCCCCTCTGAAATTTCAAGTATTTATTTATTTATCTAAAGCTAACAAATAGTTTTAAACTAAAAGCTAACTATGGGTAAAGAGCCATGCATCTAAGGCCTTCGGCTCAATTTCAAGTATATTGTTTTATTAAGATTGCATCATTAACTAATAATAAAAATAGTAAGCAAAATCCCTAATTTCCGGAACAAGAATCCAGAATTATTTGAGCTTAACTTGAGAGTTTCGATTAATAAGGCCTAGATCCTATTGATTTTAAGAACCTTTCAGTTTTGAGCCTCAAAATAAAAAAAAAATTGTTTAAATTCAAATCTATCAATAAAATCCATCTTAAATTTATTTCTATATTATTTACCCCACACAGGTCCTTCAGCAGGCGGGCAATATCGAGAGACTGGGCCGCTTCCTCTGGTCCCTGCCACAATGTGATAAGCTGCAGCTGAACGAGTCCGTGCTGAAGGCCAAGGCGGTCGTTGCATTCCATCGTGGCCAGTACAAGGAGCTGTATCGCCTGCTCGAGCATCACCACTTCTCGCCCCAAAATCACGCCAAGCTCCAGGCCCTGTGGTTGAAAGGTGAGACAATCCCCCTGGCTGCTTAACCCCAAAATGTTCGAACAAAAACGAATTCTTTCTCTCCGGCTGTAGCGCATTATGTGGAAGCCGAAAAACTGCGAGGAAGACCCTTGGGTGCTGTTGGCAAATATCGTGTTCGCCGTAAATTTCCACTGCCCCGCACCATCTGGGACGGCGAGGAGACGAGCTACTGTTTTAAGGTGAGTGCCTTCGAGTCCTGGGCCGCTTTTCATTTTAATTGTGGCAAGCGGCGAAATCGTACAAATGTTCGTTCGTTCCTCTGTCTGATTGCCTGAGCTGCAACTGTCTGATTCTGCCAGGAGTAACGCCTATTCGGCTTTATCGGGGTAATATCTTCCACATGTACATGTACATACTGTACAGGAAGCGGTGTGTTTGCTCTATGGCAGGCTTTCAGTTGATTAAAATAGATTAGGCTCACGCCAAGGAGTAGAACTTAGAAATCAACTAGGAATATTTATTGATGATCCTGTTGGGTATTTTAGTTCTGACAACAGTTTTAATAGTGTAAAAAGCATTATAGAAAAAAATGTATAAATCGTTTAAGTACATACAAAAATGCCTGGCTAAGTAAAACTCGAATAGTCGGTCTAGCCAAGTCCGACTCTACTACTTATTTAGTTTTTCAGAATTTTTCAACGCAGTGATGGGGACATACCTTCTTACCCGTATTGGGTATAACAAAAAAATCAACATCAACAATGAGCGTCGATTTACCCACATCCGTTTCTACTGAAATAAACTATCATTTTTTCCAACACAGGTAGTATATGTGTGTATAGGAACGGATTTGATTGGATATATCTGATATAGCAATATATATGAGAACAAAATGATATCTTCATTCTCTTTCAACATATTTCTACCCTCCGGGACCCCCACATAGAACTTTTAGGATTTCAGAATTCCGGTTTAATTTTATAAAAGTCGGACAACTACATATATGATATAGTCACCATAGGAATAAAGAAAATCAAATGATTTATCTCTTATATAAAGATATAAAGTCATAGAAACGACTCAGTCAAATTTCGACTTTCCGGAGTTAGCTATCTTTCTTGTTTTAATATATGCTCAAAATCTACATCATAGTTTCTGTTAAACTTGACTTTTTATATGTTGTACATTTAAATGTATGCCAGTATATAAAAATTCCTTAGAGATTCAACTGCAATAAAGGCATTTCTATAATAAATTCAGCCACAAGAAAATATAGTTTTTTTTAGAAATGTCTATCTGAAACTCCTTACTTTGATTTTTATTTTCCGCAGGAGAAATCCCGTTCGGTATTGAGAGACTGGTACTCGCACAATCCATATCCATCGCCGCGAGAGAAACGCGATCTGGCCGAGGCCACAGGACTGACCACCACCCAGGTGAGTTGCGATTCCCGTTGCCAAAAACTAAAAACCAAAGACCAAAAGTCGAAATTCAAACGACAAAATTAAGCCAAATGTCAAACGCATCTTTTGACAAATTTCAATTGCAATTCCTCACAGATGCCATTCTCCGCATGTTAATTGCATCTCATTAATCATGGCACACACGGCCCATACTTGCGAATGTCTCTAAGCTATTTTTGTGCATTTACAGGTTTCCAATTGGTTCAAGAATCGACGACAAAGAGATCGAGCCGCCGAGCATAAAGAGTGAGTTGCAATTTATATATTTTGTTGTATTACTGGGTAAAGTTAAGCACATTTCATATTCCTCAAAAGCTCCTTAGCCAGATCTATATCTGCTCTGGTTATATCAGATATACGTATAGACGAATCTATATCTTTATGCTTTATTTGAGATGTATCTCGCGCAAGTGTCAACGCGTGCATGGTACCGCGAAAAAAATAATATATTAATTTGCATTTAAAATTTCAATTACAAAAGCTGACGACATTTACTTTCAAGGTCGTCGAGTGGGTGGAAAGGGGGCTAATTAGTGCCAAGGACATCACGCAACTGGCGCACGCTGGGGAAGATTGGGTGAGGTGAGGTGAGGTGCTGAGGTATGAGAGAGGCATTGAGAGAAAGAGCCGCTGACAAAGTCATTAACATGTTGTTCCAAATTCCAAAATATATATATTCATATATGCACGGCTATATGCATGTATTTATTGTATTATTATTATTTGATTTGTTGATGTTTACTTTCCGCTATATGGGCAGACCCCCGGCATATGTCTGGCAGGCCTCGTCACTAATTAAAATCCCCAGTCCTTTTCCCCCTTCCTTTCCTTTTCCCTTTCCCCGCAGCCCATTTCCCTGAACATCTGCATTTCCGCTTAAGCAAATAGTTTTAAACAGTTGTGGAACTCCTTTCGGCTGCTTCCTCCTCGGGAGAGTGAGATCGCGAGAGATCTTCGGCCGCTGATACGGAATATTTTCTCAAATATTAAACATCCTTTGGCTGGCTAGCATCCTTTTGTTTGTCTTTTGGCAAGGAGCGGCCTGGGTCCTTCTGCTGCCGCTGAAAGTCATGTGAAGTGCAAACAGTTGAAAAAGTGAAATGGATTTTGTGAAGTGGCCGCATTTCCTAGGCTCCTATGCATCCGCTCCCTTCCGCTAACTAACATTAGTTGGTATATTGCCAAAAAGACCCAACTTTCGCCGAGATAGTTCCATTATACTAAATGGTATATCACTTACGGCTCCTCCACAACGAGCCTCGCCTCACGAACGACGGTCGAAAAGCGAGAAATTGTCGTAATAAAAATGAAAAAACTAAAATGGTAAAAAACAGAAATAATGCAAAAATATTATAAATTGGATGCCGTGGCAACCGCAAGGCACACTCACACTTCTGCGCCCGACAAAAGTACGAGTATCTCACAGATACACGTTCGTTCTCGGCTATAGTTTGCACTGCGTAGCTTCCCTTTCCCAGCCCGCTGCTTCCTCTCCCTCTTCTGTCTCTGCCTCAGCTCCTCCTGGCTGGTAACCCGATATATGTTTATGGCTGTTGCCTCGATGAGCAACTCAGTGTGCTGCTACTTTAACTTTTTCATACTGTTTTTCCCCTTATTCCTTTTGCATGTGCAGTCTGGGCGAGGGTGTGTGCGAGTGTGCGAGTGAGTGTGTGTGTGTATCTGTGTTCCATGCAGCTTTGTGGCAGCCAGCAAACCACATCGGCGCCAAATCCGAATCTAAAGCGGCACTTTGAACAGCCCAGCAACTGCCAAAGTGGTTATTGTTTGAATAGGCACCACCTTGGCAGGGCCATAGAGAGCGGAGTGCCGACTAGGTAGATGGTGGGACAATCCGTTTGAGATAGGTTAGAGCCCATCTTGATCCAGGCAGTTATACTATTCAGATCTAGGCGTATTATTTAATGGAATTAATTTGGCACCTTGGGGGTACCACAGGCCTGAGCTCTACTCACACGGAATTTCTAAACGCTCGTGCAACGTTGGTAAGGTTCCTCACACAAATGCAGTTATAATATGTCAATATATTGCTCTATAATTACCTAGAAATCAATAGTATTTCCAAGTTGTCTTTATTCTTAACATATAAATAAATATGTATGAAAATCATTGAATGGATTTCGAACTAGGCGTGGCCAAAGGTTGATACAATCTTGTTTTGCGTGGGGTTCATGCAAGTTTGTATAAAAAACACAACATATTTTTCATTTTTAAGTTCTTCTCCTAAATAATGACATTTTTGTAGAAAGATATCATCAACAAGAAGTTAAAAAATATTTCTCTTAAGAAATGTTTGATTTCATTTAATAAAATCGTATTTTAATGTCATTGTTCAGCAACATGTCTAGATCGAATCGAAAATATTAAAAATTCCAATAAAACATTTTGTTATAACAATTGCAGACTTTTTCAGCAAGTTTATTCAAACCTTTTAAAGGATCTAAATTGAAGATGCTCCTGATACTGAGTGGACACCCTAGAAGCTCTCTCAGCTCAAATATTCTGTCTTATTTTGTCTGTCAAAAATCACGAATCAATTTTATTTAAAATGAAAAACCCATCACCCATCCTCAACCCAAATCTGCAAATATTGCCCATATTGGGATCCTGCCTCAGCTGAAAACAAAGCTCAGGGCCATGCGCATGTAGTCGATTGTCGAGGATATGGCGGTCATAATCACTCGGTAGCGGTCGATGTACATGGTCACGTATATCAGATACTTCTGATTGGGCACCTCGAAGCGCCACAGGTGCAGGACGGCCCCAAGGAGGTCCAAGTTATCGGGCGGTACCAGCGCCAAGTGCTGCTCGGCGACGTACTGGAAGATGCCGTAGTAGAAAACCAGGACGAGCAGCGGGCACAGGAAGGGCAGCAGGAGGAAAAAGAACAGGCCGCAGCTGTACCCGATCTTGAGGAGGGTTGGGAAGGGCAGGGGCTGCATCCATATGAAGAACAAGTTATCGACCAGCGGCTGCAAATAGTAGATGAGCTTTCCAGTGTTCGACACGCTCTTCCACTAGATAGGATCAAGATAGGGACAAGTAGAGCTTTTCCGCGGTCTCCGAATCGGTACTTACCACCTTGCGCTTATGCAACGGCTTGTTCCAGGTCTTGTGCATTTTCCGGGTTCTAACTGACAATTTTAAGAGTTAAATAAACAGAGAATTTAGAATTTGATGAGAGCACTGAATACTGCCTAGCTAATGCCTAAAAGTGTCTAGAGTACAAGAACTTATTTAATTTCATAAAAATTCAATATGAAGTTGCCAAAGTTTAATTTATAAATTTTTAAATTAAAGATTGACATGTCTTTAAATGCCTTAGTAGGAACAAAAAATGTAAAGTAGGATTTCGGTTTAATTTAGGGTTTTATATAAAGAGATCTAGACTTACAGTCTTGCGTTATCTATACTATATCTATAGATAGAGATATATAGACGTAACTATACCGGATCTCTATATATTATGTTCTATAGAAAAAGATAAAGAAAATATAGTTATAACATTTATGGAAAAGTGTTTTAATACCTTAATATTTGATGACAAGGATACTCTTTAAGAAATCCCGATCATCAGTTGAGTCTTTAAACGCGCTCCTTGATTGATCTGCTGGCATTATACGTATTTCTACGGGAATTCCTTGGCCTCCTTTACTGCCCTCACCCTCACGCTCTCTCGCTCGTACAAACTCACTTCCAGACGTTTCCCTGTCCCTCCGTCTCACTCCTATTCCCTCGAGGAACAGCAGCCACCATCATACTTCATATACATACTTCATATACTCGCATTCGCACTACCGAGGCGACCCAGTCCGAGTTCCACTTCCAGTTCCAGTTCCAGTGCCAGTCCCAAGTCCATCCCACTCCCCGTCCCTGCTCTAACCCACCCCCCTTGCCCCTGTCCAGGCCGCTTGTGTGTGTGTGTGTGTGTGTTTGTGTTCTCCCTCCCCATCCTCCGTCGGGGGACGTCGTCATCATTCTGCGTTCGTCGAATGCCACGGTTGGCTGGAGGGTAGCTGGCCAGGGTATCGGGTTACCACAAAATGTGCGTGTGTTCTTTATTCGTTCGCCCTGCCGTTCCCCGCCAGCCGTCTCCAGCACGTTATTCATTTTTATTCGTTTTATTGTACATTCTGTTTTTATTATTATGTATTTTGCGCTTTTGCCCGTCTTGGGCCCTCGTCTCCTCGCCGCCGCCTTTGTGTTTGCCTTCGTTTCTCTCCGCTCCTCCTCCTCGCTCTCGTTCCCCGCTCCGAGCTCCGAGCTCCGATGGCGTTGATAATGATGTTGTTGGTGATGATGGACCGGCTGGAGGCGCTTGCCATCCACATTGACATCCGTGGCAGCCCATCTCCGCATTTCTCCGCATCTCACTTACCCGGGAGTGGGTGTCAAGTGTACGCTCTCTTGACAATAATTAGATCTCATCTGGAGGCAGCTCCTCATGGCACGGACACACAGTAAGAAATACAAAGGTGCAAAGATACTGTTTAAAAATTGGCAATAATATAAGCAATTGAAAAATTGTATTTAATAGGGAGAAAGTATATTCTCTACACACCATAACTTAAAGATATTTCAGATCACTTTATCTAGTTCCTTGAGTACACTTATTTAAATACATCTACGGGGAGTTTTTCGCAGTGCAGCTACTTCACAAAACTTGACCTCCGCAAGGGTTTCCTAGGGCTTCCTCTAGGTGCCTCTAAGCTGCTTAAAGTACGGACAATAATGGGGAGATTACATAAAAGTTTGGTTAGGCACAGCGGGGAATGGCGACGGGACGTTTCTTCTTGGGGCCGGGCAATTAAAAGGCAACAAATTTTTGAGAAACTGTCAAAACAATCCTTGTCCAGCATAAAACGCGCCACACGCCAGACATTCTACATATACCCCCACCTTGGGCCTCGCATCTCGATCGTTCGGATAATAAAATATCTAAAAACGATGGTAACCTGGGACTGGGGTAATCTTTGGGATCTTACATAGTTGTAGACAAAGGCACACAATGCCCGGTCAGACGCTGGCTAGACGAAAACGAAATCCCCAGTTCGAGTCCGGCTGGGTCTTCCCCATCTTCACAGACTCTCTGAGTGTCAGTGGTCGCCACAAACATTAACAACAGCCACACACATGCGTACATTAAATGATAATTTATGATCAACACCTTTTCAGATTCCACTTATGGATCGCCGTTGCCCGTTTAGTTGGGTGTCCTGCTGGGCACACGTCCCGAGATTTGTGTACCGATCGCGCAATGCGATAACTCAACCTGTTCTCCCAATCGCCCCAACTTCGTGATCTTCTGAGCCCTCTTTTCAGGGCCTGCGCTTTCGAGGCAGCGTTTCATTTCGTGGCCTGTGTGTTTATTTGTTTTTTGGATTTATTGGCTTATAATTTTTATTAGCAATGGAATTCCTTGGAAGCCAGAGTTCATCCCTCATCGAGCAAGACCATGTGATGGCTCAGGCGCTCCGATCCCGTGATCCTTTATATTTCGTGTGAAAACTGTGGGGTTATGTCATGGGAAATAGCACAGGAGGTGTGCCTGGTTAAAAACAGTTCAGCAACAACAGATTTGTTGATTGGTGAAGTTAACTATCATTTGCATTTTTATAAGACTACTAAGTACTGCCGAAGTACTATCGGCCCCCAGAGGCCGAGCAGAGCCTCGACTTTGAGCTACAGTCCCATTTTGGAACTCTTCCATCCCAAATTACCACTTTTTCATAAACCCCCATATCCGAAGAAAAAACATATACAGGAAAACTATCTAAAGTTGTGAAGACTTTAAAAATCAGGTGAATTTTCATCTTCAGTGTCTGAAGTTGATATAATCATATCATTACAAATAATATGCACTGGAATATAGAGAATATTTTTGAACTACAGTCCCATTTTTGTACCCTCCTATCCTAAATCTTAATCTTCATATATGTACATACAAGTCAGAACCACTTTTTCATAGCCAACAAACTATCAAACTATCTAAAGATCTGAAGACTTTAAAAATCACTTGATTCATCTTCACTGCCTACAGTAGATATTATCATATGATTACACATAATATATAACGGAATACATTCAATATATCTAAACTACATTCTCCATTTGAAACTCTCCTATTCTAAATCCCAATATCTCCATATACCAGCCAGAACAACTCAATTCACGTGACAAACTTGTTACTGGCTCGGTCCTCTCTTCGCTCGCTCATCCCCAGTTCCAGTTAAACATAATCCGATCATGCATTATTACCAAGCTAATGAATCTGCTTAAGACGGACCCCGGCAGAAATGACTGGAGACTACAAAAAATCAATTGAGCAAACAAGTAAAAAAATTAATTCCCCCTCACTGGGCACCAGACCCCAAAAAGACGGGGACAACGAGGGGGAAATGGAAAGCCCGAGAAACCTTTATTCGGGGGGACCACACACAGAGAGCCAGAGCCCCAGAACCTGCTTCTCCTCTGTATTTGTTGTTGAATTTTGTTATAAACTTTATGTGACATTCACTTCTGGCGCAGGGAATTGTCCTTGAGACGCTCTGCTCCCGTTCGGCGATGTGTGCCCTCCCCGACTACAGGAAAACTGAACTGAGGCATTTGTGTTTATAATGCAATCACTGGAAATGTGTGCGAGCCATGGACCATGCCCACCAAGTGGGCGCTGTCTGTGTGTATGTGTTAATAAGTGTTGCAGAGAACGAGCGGGCTGGGACCACGAAATGCTGGTAACTCGATATCATTGTTTATATGCTTCTGCTGCCTTTTGTTTGCTCCCCACTCTTCGCTCTGGGATGGGCCTTTTCCCATGTTGGTGTGCTTAGGCCATCGATTTTTGCCTAGATCGAGCGTCACTTTAATGCGGGGAGTCCGAGAGCCCGCCTTGGGAAATTTGGGCAATAGTGTCCATCAAATGCCACATGTCTCCGGCCCATTCCACATGTCTTGGCCCAAGTTCAAGTTCATGCTAACGCTGCAAGAACTGCTCGTAAATCCGCGGCATCGCCGCTGGTGGCTGCCACTCGCGGGATATAATCTACAATTACATGATTGCCGATATCGTACAGCTGGCCAGCGCCGTATGGGGGCCCCCCAGAGCAGCGTTCCAGCTCCTCCAACTCCTCCTGCTCCTTAAGACGAATACAACGGATAGTAATCTGCGGCAGCCGGGGAACTGGAGTCAGCAAATAACTCGCGCGGATAAACTGGGCTCGGAAGAGGTTCTGCTAAGCAAAAGACCGATCCTGCCCTCCAACTGATCACAAATTTGTCGAGTGTGCGCTTAAATGTTTTGCATTGCCACGAACAAGGCCTGCTTGCACACACTTTGTTCGGGTATTTCTGATGGTCGAATTGGGTGTGACATTTCCACTTAATCCCTCTAATCAAATGGATATAGATTAAGAAAATAGTTAGTCAGATCTATTGATTTGAATTCTGATTGACGAATTTAATATTTAATATTAATATTTAAGTCCCAGATAGCTATTTAAACGAATAAGATAACGACCAGTTAAACTTGTCGTTAAAGCTTAAAGTTTTTCTCCCCACCTGTTATCTTCACTTTCTTTCGGGTGGATTTTATCGAGCTGAAACCTAGATCTACAGGGATGTCACGGAAATCGCATAGGACTCGAAAGCAAAAGATATTATATACGGAACTCTGTCAAATTATACCATATATTTTGGCTGCTCTAACGTGGCTTAATTGGTATATAAATTAGGACATATGTATACTTAGACATATCAATACATGACATATCAAAGGGGCTGAAGGCAGGGTATCCACACTTGGCTGAGACTTATTTCTGTTGCTGCCACGCCAATGTTATTGGTTATTTGTTGCTGTTGCCCGCTGTTGTCATCAATTTCTGCGCAAACTGGTTCCTCGATGCGGCTGCTGATTACCGATAACTGATTGTGCTCGTCCATGCAATTGGCGACAAGATTAACACTTTGCCGATGATTGCCGGCAGTGTAGGATAGGCGTCTCGTCTGCTCGAGTTTCGAGCTCGTTGTGGCCGGTTATTGGCCATCCACGGATGCCTTAGGCAAAGGACTGAGGCCATCCCCGGGGGCGCCTTAAATTAACCCTAAAGTGATGCGACATTCGAATGCCATTTGCGGAATCAGCCACAAATAATAAAAGTCAAGCTACTTAGCTCGGGCTGCGGCAGCCCTCACACCCACTTGAACCCCTCGAAAGTGACGTGGCGTGGCTCGAATATCTGACTCTGAAATCAGATGCGACTCATCCGAATGCTCCAGGGAATCCAGCGCCGTCTCACTCGCTCTGCCTGCCAGCTCCGAGTCGCTCGGTCGACACCTCAAAACGAACACGATACCATTTATAGAAATGGGAGAGCAGACGATTTCCTTCCGGAATTCATTTCAATTGCAATTGCTGTGTGCCCTGTCATTTGTCATTTGTTTATAAATAAATTATGCACTCCGTGCCTGTGTCCCGCACTCCGCGTGGGTGTGTTGACAGCAGTAAAAGCAGTAAATTAGTTGCAGCAATTGACACATTTTAATGTGAACGATGCTGACACCCAAAAGCATATGTCTGGGGTCACAGCGCGTACTGTAACGACCGCTGGTAGGCCGTTGATGGTTATACGTGAGGGTGATTCGACAGAAGAAATTATTAAATTGAAATATTAATTGTAATGAGACCATTGGAGTCATAATACTTACTTACTTTGATGAGAGCTTCATTATAAAATGGTATTAGTTAGACCATTTAACTGTACTTTATAATCGAGAGTGAACACTCAATAATTTTATTATGTTTTTTGCCGAAAAGAACTTTTAATTTGTTGTTAAGACATACATATATACATATGATAGTTCCTTTATATTATTATTCTTTAGACCTTAAATTTAGATATCTAATAGAACGACTAGTAATTTCAAAGTGTTATTTATAGAAGAGGGCTTCTCCCTCCAATAAAACCATGGTATAATATTAATTAGTTCCTTAAACTGTATGTACATTCGATAAACTTATTTACTTTCATCTGAATATTCCTCAGGATTATACACTTGCTCTCATATCTCTGCGTACAGGACAATAAAAAATCATAACATTGACTTTAATGTCAAATAACTCTGCAAATAACTGCGAATCAAAAATTGGTTCAATCTATTAGTCATTCAATTGACGTCGCCTCTTTATTTTTGCAGAATTATGAGCCTAGCGGTTTTCTTATAATGACCATTTTACCCAAACCCCTTTAAAAATAGCAGTCTCAAAAGTGTGCGTACAGCAAAGAAGATCGTAATTTAATGTCCAATGCAATTCTATTTTTGTTTAAAGTTCGCTTTGATTCTTTGATTAATCAATTTTTAATGGGTAATACATATATGCATTTGTGACTATGGTGTCTAAGGGAAAGCAGATATGCGCTTACGAAAGAAAAATCATACTTAAACTGCATCTTAAAGGCAAAAGCTACAGGAAGATTGGAAAATCCATTGGCAGATCGCACTCATCTGTTCAAAGAGTTATTACCAATTACGCAAAGTCGGGATCTATCTTATCAGCGCCCAGA